>SMLS01035143.1:0-16657 GCA_004785975.1 Popillia japonica | reverse complement strand
ACTCGTCAAGTTTACTATTTTCTTCCTTTTTTAAGGTTTTATAGGCTCTGCCATTCGTCACAATAGCTTTCCCAGTCCTATTATAGAGAGTGTCCCAGCTCAAGTGCACCAGGTTGGCAACGTCAGATTTAACTTGGTAAAATTCTAATATTGCCTGCCTTGACTGGGTAACTTACTTCGAAATGCCCCATTACAATACATGGATCTGGGTTGGAGGCTTTTAATAAACGTTAAGATTAATCTAGCATCTCCATCCTGAATTTCATTAGGCCTTAGAATCGACCTACTGCAGTGTTGTTGTCGGGTACTACTAACAGCAACACATTCACACAAAATGTGTACTGCCGTCTCTAGATCTTCTTGGCATAGACGACAGGTTTGATCCTCAGCTTTGGCGAGCTTATATGAGTGGTATTTTAGAGCCACATGACTTGTCAAAGAGCCTGCTAGTACTCCGAGGTCCCCTTTGCGGAAAAATAGCAACATCTTTGCTAACTTAGGTGGTCTTAATACAAGTACCTTATTCTTGCGCGTTCTGCCAGTGAGAGGCCTTCCTGTTGCTCTCCCATTTATTGATTGCTTGTTTCAGGTGCCTCTTTTGTATAACAACACGAATTAAGTCCAATAAATGGCATTTTTGCTGCTTCTTCGGCAAGCTTATTTGCAGTGTTTATCTTAAATTGCATACACATTCGTGCAACAATCTGCACTCGTGTATGTCGAGGCCTAAGAACTTGCAACGCCCTAAATACGTTGGTGTGGAGTCCCGTAGGCACTATGAGGTAGATTAGTCCCGCTGACCCCAACGCTAGTCCCTACTCCTATTCTCAAGTTGTCCGTGTACCACGCCAAGGTGATGCTGAAGACCATGTTGTAGGGTCGGTCAAAGTTGTATTGCATAGGCATTCTCTCTTTTACAATGTGAATCAGTGAGTGATTTATATTGGGGTGTTCAAGGATAATAATAATAATAAGAATTTATTGTCGTCAGTTTACAAAACATCGACATTATCAGCATATAGTATTAACACATAAAGACAACATATAGTACAAGAACAAAAAAAAAGAAAAAATACACACAGGATGTCACAATCTTGTAGCCACGAACGCGGATTCCTGATAAATACTTTATTCAATAACTACGTTTTTAACGAGTTTTTAAAACAAGAAAGGGTAGTGGTGCGCCTAATCTTAACCGGTAAGCTGTTAAAATATATTACAGTTCTATATTGCGGACTGTGCTGTTACAGAGTTGTTCTATGAGAGGGCACAGCCAATCTATCACCGAACCTGGTGGCCATGTGCTTATTGATATCGCAATTACGTGGGCATTATTTCTTTGAAAGAGTAGCAAAATCTCGAAAAGGTAAATCGACCACAGCGGTAGCACCTTTAATTCTTTAAATAGAGATCTACATGATTCAAGTGGCGAAACACCAGCCATATACCTAATAATCTCTTTTTGTGTTACAAACAGCTACCGCGGACGATCAACCCCAAAAAGCAATACCATAACGCAAATGAGATTCAACATAACTAAAATAAAACATTCGAAGCTGCTGAATATTAACGCACTTTCGTAGGTTGGGCATACTATAAAACGCTGAGCTCAACTTCTTGTCTAATATTAAGGAATGTTCCTCAAACCGTAGACAATTATCAAGTGTTAAGCCAAGAAACTTAACAGATTCGACCTCCACAATCGTGCAACCATGGTGTTCAATTATAAAGGAAACACCATTGGATTTAGAGTGCATTCCGAACCGCAGCAGGCTCGTCTTTTTACTATCAAAACGAGACCATTATCGTCACACAAGAAAGTCATACCACCAACAACATCAGCAGCAGATGTGGAAGCTTTGTTAGTGGATTCTTCAGAAAACTGACTGGAAGATAGAAAATTTCTTTTTAGTAAGAAGGCTGTTAATTGTGTATTAATGATTTTTTCAAACATTTTGGTGAAGACCGAAGGCATAACTATGGGTCGATAATTTTCAACCGACTTCTGATCATCTTTTTTATGAACCGGTATGATTTTACTCGTCTTCGAATCAGAAGGAAATGTACCCGAAGAAAGACAGTCATTAATAATGAACGCTGAAACCGGGTGTGAAACGAATCGCAAAAGAAAGCACGGTATCTCATCCAACCCAGCGGAATGCTTGGAAACCAGATCACCTATAACCCTCCGCACTCCACAAGCAACCCACCGGCATAAAAAACATAGAATCACTGCTGACTGGGATACTGTCAGATGATCTAACCCCAGGCGTAGGTTTAGTGATACAACTGAAATGGCGCCCAAGCTGGGGATCACTGACAATAGAATTGCCGCTTCTTAACAAATTGTGCTTGGTATTTGGAGCGTTTCCAGCTATATCACAAATAATCCTGCAGGATGTCCTACTTCAGTTCATTTTGGTGCTATTTTTTGCTCATTTCACTGAACGCATAGTAATGGTCGAGACTCATTAAAGGAGTAGGTACTCAATAATATTTCTATAAGAATAATTTTCATCAGAATCATTTCTGTTGAATTTCTACAACTGGAAAATCGATTTTAATGCGGAACGCCACAAACACCGAAGCCAGCATTCGAAGTCAGCATGTCTGCTTCTCACACAACCAGAAAGCATATCAATGTACAATACATATGTACACCTTGTTAAGGTATAACACAGCTGTTATACGCCTAAAACAATTCTCCAACTCGTCATATCTCCTACACGGTGCAGATAGGATTCTCTTTCAGTAATTCTTTCATCGTATAAGAAACTGCATTATTATTCTGCACTCTTCAACAACTCGGCAACATCTTATGAAATTTGATAGACCGGTAGATGACATTTCTGGTGTTTTATTGTTTTTGTAAGCTAACACGTCCATATACGTTAATATGATATAATTAAGTATGCACATATGATACATGTATATAGTAAAATTCAAAGGCTATCTCTAAACTCGTATATTTTCCAATAGGATCCTGATTTATACAGTTGATTTATGCATAATCATGCGTGATACTGTTGGCCTAAAAAGATAAGAATTGCTGCGTTGTTAAACGAGACTATACCTACCGGATAGCGTAATATTATTGAACGTAATATACTTATATATGTATATCTGGCTATTAACTAATTTCTGATCCTCGCCTGCTTATGTCAAAACAAATGTCATAAATAAATACACGCACTTTGTGATGAAATTTTGCCCGTAGCCAGAATATTTTCGTCACATATCGTTGTTGAAGGATATATTGTAAACCTTTCTATGTAGATACAAACTTATTCGCTACGAACACATGCTTGCGCACTACTAACTATTACACCATTTCTGTTTCAACCACCGTACATATATCAAACCCACAGAATTGCGGGGGTTTCAAAAGTTTTATTGCTGCCTCGACACCCCTTCAATTTATCTTTCTAAAATGTTTCGCTGTTTAGTTGAGATCTTCACAAGTTCAATAATATCTTCAGCTTTGTTTCAGATTAAAGGAAAGTGAATGTCAACAGTCAGTGCAGCAGTTTTTTAACCCAAATTGCCTCTTGAGATGCAGTTCTTCTCTAAGTAAACACTCATATAATAACGTTTAATTATATTATTTATTGATTAATCTATGGACTTCCCTTCATTTTAACAGTTGGTAGGAAATTCATATTTCTGATTTCTGCTAGTTACGGATTTGCAAGAACTGCCTTGAAATCCATCTTTGAATTTAAGCTGTTATGTACAGCTATGTGCACAAGTATTAGGCACCCCTACGACTTGATGTAAATATGTAAAATTTCGAGGTTTTAAATAAACCACCACGCGCCTTTATTACAGCAGATATTCGTTTAGGCATTGTCGCCACTAACTTCGTACAAACTTCTGGAACTAGCGATTCCCTTTCTTCACTAATTTTGATGCCTTATATCAAGCAACATTTATTTTTAATATTTGCTATAGGTGTTCGATGGGAGACAAGTCTGGGGACTGTGTCGGCCAATCCAGCAGACGAATACCATTTTCAGTAAATGTGCCCGATGACAAGGATTGTTGTCTTCTTGAAAGTAGTAGGAGTTAGTGTTATCTTCAAGCAGTTTGAGACTTGAAGGTTCCAATACCTCTTCCAACATTGTGATATATCGCTCGGAGTTCATGTCCTTCGCAAATAAAAACTTCTCCGAAGCCTGCTGCCGACATACAGGCCCAGACGATCATACTCCCACTCCTATATTTAACCGTAGAGACAAGGCATTCTGGAGGAAACTCTTCGCCGGGTCTTCGTCGAACAAACTGTGCCCCAGGTCGTCCGAAAAGCTACAACAGAAGCGGAAAAATCGGGAAAATTTACTCTTTTCATTTAAAGAACCAAAAAGTTTCAATAGGTATTTTCTTATTCGACAATAAAATCCATAAAGGTATAAAGAGCCCACTAAAGATCACACGTGACCAATCTTCCACAGTCCAGTGGGCGTAGTTTTTGGCCCATGTGAGACGCCGTTGTTTGTGCTGCTCTTTAAGAAAGGGCTTGTGGCACACCAGAGTAACTTTGTTATGTACTGCCAGGGTTCTTAGGTTTTGCGGTTTTGAGGCTATCCGATAAGATGGCCACATATCTGTATTGCTATTATTTTCGTTTGTTGCGCGGTGATAATTGCTCTAATATCACATTCCTCGAGATTCAAGGTTTTACCAAATCTACCTGCTCCAGAACCTGTCGTTCTCTTTAGACCAGATCTGGATTCGGATTTCTGATTTCTGTTTTACTCTCCACTTATCCCAGTCTAGGGCAAGGTTTCTCATAGGAGAGGTTGGGAGTCATCGTATCACAGCTTATATCAAAGATAGAGTTTGTGATCTTGGTGGTTATTCTGGCATGCCCCAAAGTAGTAGTCGGTTTTCCGATTTCCAGTCATCTGATTATTATTCTTGAGTCCTCATAAAAGCTTTCTAATTCTTCATTTGTTCGTCTTCTCCAACCTTCATTTACAAGTTAAACAGTGTTGTCGATATTGGTTCTATCTATCTTAGGCCTTATTTTACTTGGAATTCTTTATATCTCCTACCTTTCCATATTATTTCGTAATGGCATTTTCCCCGACGTCTTCTAAAATTGCTTGTCGGTGGACTTATACTTAGTGAGCGAGAATGTCGTAAGTGTCCCACTTCTTCCTTCTTTGGACTTCTACCGGACTTCATCGCTATACAGTTTTCCAAAACATGTACACTACCGCTCAAAATGTTAATGTTAACAGTGAAATATAAATGCAAATCATGTACAAAACTTATTTAAGTTTTTTTTCGTCATTAATGATTGCTGCACATACTCGCATTCATCTAAAATTTATCCAAATAATCAACATCAATTTCATTCCAGGCATTATGTAGCACTCTCCAAAGATCTCCTTTATTGATTGGCTAAGATTTGTGTACCTCGTATACCAGATGGTCCCATATCAACTCTATAGGGTTGCAGTCGGGGCCTTGCACGGGCCACTCCATTAAAGTAAGGATCCTTGCTTTACTTTGCTCCACAAAATATGCCTTGACAATCTCGTTATCCTGCTGGTACACAAACCTTTCACCTATTAGCTGAGTTCCTGACACCATGATCTTTTAAAATCTGTTGGTATACTTCTTTGGTCATTGTGCTGTCGATTTTAATTAATGAGCCAATGTTTCCACCGCCAAAACAGCCCCATACCATTATATTTCCATCTCTATGCTTTAGAGTTTGAACAATATCTTAATCTTTCATCCATTGGTCTACGATCCAATGTTGGTGAGTTTTAGCCCACTGAAGACGCTTCCTTGTGTGAATCGCTGTTAATCGGGGTTTCTTAGCGGCTATACCTACGGCCTTCTAGCCCTGCCTCTGCTAGTCAAATTTACGGTAGGAACATAACTACATTTCCATATCGGATGTTGAATTCCGCTGCTATTGCTGGCGCGGTTAGTCGTCGATTTCGTAATGATATCATTTTGATATACTGATCTTCAGCTTTTGACGTTGCTCAGGGCCTTCCACTGCGTTTCCGGTCTTGCAAATGCTCTGTTTCCACCTTCCTCTTAATGGTTTGCCGCACACAATATTCAAATATTCGAACCTGTCGTGCTATTGCCCGATTCGATAGTTGCGTATTGTGTAACGCAATTATTTGTGCCCTTATTTCTAAATTCAATTGCCTTCTTCTTGTCATTTTTTTCCTTACAAGGGAACACCAGCGGGTGTTCCCCTCCGATTTCGATGAAACTTTACAGATCGAAAGAGTACCTCAGAATAAGAGACACGTATTTTTTTATCGGTGTATCCGCATGATTTTGAGGTACAGCCCCCTCCAAAGTTTAGACGATTTTTCTATTTTTGCAAATATTTCCTAAACTATAAGATATTAAGTTTTCTTCTTAACACAATTTGCAGCATTTTCCATGGCCCTAACGGTGGCGTCGTCCGTATTCGCAAAAGGTTAATAACGGGGGACGGGGTACCCCAATCCCCCATTTTTTAGCATTTTTTCTTTTTGTTATTCATCAAAAGAAGGCCTAAACGGTGATGTATAATAAATTTAGAAAATTAATAATAGTAATAATAACTCAAAATAAATATATGTACGTGTCTATTGTCATGAATTCAATAAGCACTTATCTACGCATACATGAGTTTTATTAATTACTCAGTCACTTCAGTTATAATTGGTAATTTGCATTATAAATTTTACGCCATAGGTAGGAAATAGGTATATAAGGCGAGTATTCTAAATGAGAACATTAGGAGCCTTTTTTTGTGCAGTGTAAGCCAGTACCTATAGTTTGGCACAATGGCGGTCGTAAATATAGCAAATGTGTTGAACATGTTACTTGCGACGTTTCAAGTTACTAACATCGCAATAATTCCTCTGACACCGCAAGAAAGTGAGTTGCATGATGCCCTGAAAAATGCAATTGTATCTGCTCAACAAGACGCCATGTTCTCCTTTCAAGATGTAACGGGATTAGAGTTTGAAAAATTAGCAGAACCACACGAAGCGAAATTTGTGGTCGAAATAGCAGAAGACGAAGAAGACAATTATGAAGATATTGCATGTGCTCCTGAAGAAGAGGGTAGCGTTATAGACCTAGTTACACAATTTTCCGAACAACAACAAAACGACTTCTAATGTTCTCATTTGGAATACTCGTCTTATATACCTATTTCCTAAATGCATTTGGGGATTGATTTTTATCTACATAATAATATGATCAATCACCATATCCCTTATCGCGTAAAATTTATGATGCACATTACCAATTATATCTGAAGTGACTGAATAATTAACAAAACTCACGTACGTATGCGTAGAGAAGTGCATATCAAATTTATGACAATAGACACGTACCTACATATATTTATTTCGAGTTATTATTCCTATTATTAATTTTCTGCTGGAAATTATGTTAAGGAAAGAAAATTATATCTGTTATAGTTCATTTGATTTATATCAATAGACAAGTTTATTAATTTGAAGCTTTATTACTGTTTTTCTATTTTTACAATTACTAATTTTCTAAACTTTTTATATATCATCGTGTTCTATGGAAAAACGGCCTTCTTTTGATGAATAAGAAAAAGATTTTTTTTTAAAAATATAATACACAACATATAATTGAAAAATCGTCCAAACTTTGAAGGGGGCTGTACCCCAAAATCGTGCGGATACGCTGATAAAAAAATACGTGTCACTTATTTTGAGGTACTCTTTCGATCTGCAAAGTTTCATCGAAATCGGAGGGGGACACCCGCCGGTCTTCCCTTGTTAGTGAAATAGTTTAAAATGAATTGAACCGCTCATAAGAAACAATATTACAACTTCAAAAGTTATGGTAAAACTAAGTTCAAAGTATTGTTATAATTGTATAATCCCCTCTCTTAAGCAGGTATACACCCCTACATAGGAAATACTAAAAATACATTTACCGTCTATTTTTCGTTTAGTATTTATTGCAGTCGTAAAATTTATTTCATCATTTATAGATTTTGGTTGTAAAAAGTATTTTTCATAATTACTTATCTGTAGAATATTATATTTTCTCTTAAACATATGTGGTCTTACGATTTATAACACTTCTTCTTTTTCTTCTTGATTTTTATAATCTTTTTTTTGTTTAGGTATTTTCCTATTTACACGTAGCTAGCATCTGTGTATGAAATAAACTATTATTATTATATGATTATTACATATTGCGGAAAGATAAAGGTATGAAAATTTGATAACATTAAGTAAACATTATGCCAAGAAAAAACTTTCGATCAAATTTCGAATTTGTAGCGTGCAACAATTGAGTTCGCAAAAGCAATAAATCAGAGGACATCTAAACAACCGTTGTAACCTAGGTACAATAAGAAACCCTGAACTTCTGCATTAGTCACGTATACACCGCAGGGCATTGCACGGACCGATTTTCGGGTCCCGTCTCAAAGTGATAACAACGAATAAGAAGTCAGCTCCAATATTTAATTTCAATATAATTCCCGCAACATGTGTCAATAAAGCCTAACTCCCACGAAATCATTCAAAATACGTATCAAATCTCGACTAATCGAAGTATGCATAGAAGCGAGCGAATACTTATTCGTATGACTGTATGTGTATTAACTCCGTGTTAGTTAGCGTAGAGCCGCGGAACTCGACGTCCGCAGCACGACAGGTATCGATAACACGTGTGTTAGTATAGAGCAGCGGGCAGCGGACTTGGGCGGATTGCGTAATATTTGTGCAAGTGCAATTGAACAAAGGACATTGCCTGTCCGGTCGCGGGCCATGGTTATAGAAAACGTAGACCCTGCCTGTAGAACGTGACGCTGCCGTATACCTACGATGTATCCCCGCTTTCGTAGGCCTGCGCTCTCTGCGTACAACGAACCGTTCCGATCGAACACATTCTAACGATATTCAACCTTATCCACGACATACGTAGAGTGCAGATTCCAAGTATATCCCACCCCAAACCTTGTTATTATCCGAATAGGCCGCCGACGATGTGCATTTTAAGGGGATATCGCTTTAGTAGGAACTGAGGTGCGTTAGCGTTTGGTGTGTGGTGGTGTGGCCAAGACACTGCGACTTTTTTTGTTTATTTATTATTATTTACGCATAGTAGTGTGTGACTAGTATATTACCGCCGATCATCAAGTGCTTTTAATTCGCTCCGCCTTCGTATTCCAACATTTTCTCGTTTGTTTCGTTCGAAAAATTATCGTTCCCCTTCTTCGAAAATTAATTTTTAAAAAATAGGGGATATTTTATTAAACAATCACTGCCATAAGATCTCGGCCCATCTCGAAAGGATCCTCGATTTTTTAAAAAGTATTCACGATAATGATAATGGTAAGTCATTTAATCGTCTCAAAAATATTATCCACTATTTCCTGGAAATTAACCCCTATGAATGCTGCAACCCGCTTACTGGCCCGGATGTTTAAGTGTTCCGACTGTAGCATCCGCCATGATGCCAATGACATATCTCACGTTACCTCCACAGTCTGTGACGTCACTTTTTTTTAAATGCCTGTGTTGATACTATGTTCTATTTGGCCGACACAGTTCATTTTGAACAAAATAATAACATAACAATGGTAGCGTATGAATTTTGTCGATTACGTCAGAGTTTGTTTTATGTAGATGTGTGCTGTTGTATGTATATAAGCGTTCCATTAATGTAATTAGTAATTATTTCGGTATCGCGTTATCTTGTAAAGGCGTTAGAATGACAGCGAGTTAAATTGCTCATTCATAAAATTCGTACATACGATCGTAAATTACGTCCTACACTTACACGCCGAAACTTTTATCGTAAACACGTGTGCTTACTATAATTTTCGGAAGTCAGGAGTGACGACCACGGTCCACTAATTTTTCTGCATATATTTCGTATTACCTTACCGTCATATAAGTGAAATTTATAATAGCCCTTTTTTGCTGTTAAGCGACTCATTACATAGTATTAGCAGTTTATCTTTCATTTATTGTGCAATAGCGGAAATTACTACGCGGAACTTGTTCTGTTTTAAATAAGGAAGTGTGATAACACCTAAATTCGTATTTTGACATAACTAAAAGGCTCTGCTCCGATACGCCGACCCCCACTGAGATATTTGCATGGGGCTTGAAAAATTCATTTTTTTTTTCAAAATTATTGAAACAACAAAAATGTTCTAGGTAGTAGTGTGGGAGTTAATTTTTGAAGGTTGCTGTAGGGATAACATTTTTATATTGCTGTGCTATTGTAGTTCATTGTGTAGATCAAATAATTTTGCACCGAAATTTTTGATGTCTGTTGTATAAACAAAACGCAAATTAAGCTAGAATTCCAAAATTGCCTGAGGTATCCACTATTCTTGCAAGACATTCCAAAGATCTGTTGCGAACGTAGGACAGGTTTTGCGGATTCTTCTATTCAATTAATCCCACAACAGTTTACTGGGGTTAATGTTTCTAGTTTTCGGCGACCATACCATTAATTGCAGGATAAATAATTTCTGCATATTGCTCTCATTATACTGCAATATTTGGAAATAGATTTTTTTTCCCATAGTTCTTTGCCCAAATAATAATTTGGAGTCCATGGTACTTTTTGAAGTCATCCACTGTTCAGTTGTGATGTCTTTGAACCCACTGCAGTCGCTTCGGTTCGATGCAATTTTTGTTTACTTCTCTGATTATTTTTAAAAAGTTTATTTTTTTATTAAACAAGCGCTAATTACATGATGATGCTCACAGAAGAACTTTAATACAGCAGCTAAAGTACACAGTATTTTCTGAAAACCCCCTAGATATAAACAGGTAAATTTCTAAACGATATTTCTTATATTTGCATTTCAAACTGTACGGATTATCGGATTTACAACCACCATAAATCTTCTCTAAGGAGAAACCTGTTTATAGACGTAATTAGGTAGACATTCCGAAGATATTTATTTGTATTAGGTCGTGTAGTTGATAAAGTATCAAATTCTGTAAGACCATATACTTAAACAAACAATGACCTCACTTCTGAAAAACAATGTCGGATATGATACTACGTGGCCTAATTAATCAGAGCTGCCATTCGCAAATAAATTTAAATGCCCATGTAAACAATCAATTGGTGGTACTTTTGCTCCACGGAGCAAACCAGAAGTAAAAGTATTCGTGGTCAAACTCGTAGAGATTTTTCCTAATGCTTGTGTGCTTTAGTGTTTATATACAGGGTGTTAATTAATGTCGGGGAGATACTACACAGACAGATTCCTCGTCTAATTCAAACACGAAAAGTTCCTATAAAGTTGTGGTCTAAAATGCTTCCTTTTCTTAAATAGGTACAGTGTTTTTGATCAAGACCATTTTGATCCTGTAATTGTGGATTGTTAGACATATTGTGCTGGCGTTTGATTTGAATTGGTTTTCAGTTAGAGTTATTATGGTCAATTTTACAAATGAGAAATACACAGACAGAAATTATGTATGGGCAATACTTAAGAAGCCAGCATTATCCCAATCGTGTAATACCAAATTGTAATCGTCTATGTGAAACTGGAACTTTTAACCGAGCGAACCATCTAGCAGGAGCACCTGAAAATATTAGGACTCCAGTAATTGAGGAAGCAGTTTTGAATGCTGCTGAAAATAAGCCTACTACCAGTACAAGAAAAATAGCGCCAATATTGACAATCACGCATGTTCTAGATTTTTACAAAAATGTTGCTTAAAAATCCCTTATTCGATTAACAAGTATTATTTTCTAACGAAGCAAATTTTTAACCTTCATGCAAATATCTGTGAGGAAGTCATCAACATTATTGGCTTAATGTTTTACACTTTCATTGCTACACTATTAACGTTAGCATTAATAACGTTAGCACTATTAACGTTAGCATGTCTACTTTTTATCATTTTGGCATTTAGCTTCAATTCATTCTATGTCATTTATAATTAACTAAAAGGAAAGAAGCCAATAGTTATCAGGTTGGTCTGTTGGCGACGGTGGTTTACCAGTGGCTGGTCCGACCAAACTCAAAGAGTTTGGTGGATCACCTAGATAGACGTATGGACTGTACGTCAAACCATTTGCTAGGTAGGAGGTCATTCCTGATGTAACTGTGTCATTACTATCTAAAATTTTCCTATCAATGATCATACTTATTTTTGTGTTTTTTTAAAATAAATTTTTCAAGAAATTCTATCCGAAATGTTCACAATAATAATTTGTGGGCTGAAGAAAATCCACACGCAATAAGTGAACAGAGTTACCAAAAACAATTTTCTGTGAATGTGGGGTCTGAACAAATGGAAGATGTGTTGATGTGTGTTTATAGGACCATTTTTCCTTCGACGGACAATTGTATTTGGAATTTCTTCAAGGCCACCTCCTTGGCACCTCCATGGCTCATGGATCAACATGAGAAATGAAGGGTGGCTTATGTACGACATTTTAGCATCCAAGTCCGCCGATTTTTGAACAGAATATTCAACGATCGTTGGGTAGGTCGAGGTGGAACTCAACTGTTGCCAGTTAGGTCTTTTAACCTAAAGAGTATTGATTTCTTCTTTTGGGGACACCTAAAATGTTTGGTTTACAACACACCAATAAACACAGAAGAAGAGCTAAGAAATAGAATCATAGCTACATTTCAGACTATTCAAAATATCCCAGGAATATTCCAAAGGGTTCGTCAATCTATGCGTGTATTCGAGCAGGAGGATCTCATGTTCAACACTTTTTATAATTTTTGTTTTGAACTTTGTATGGATCTTCATGTTTCTTTATTTAATACTTTCGTTAATTATCATTGCTATTAACTTTTCGTGTCAGAATCAGACGAGGAATCTCTCTGTGTAGTATCTCGCCTGCATTAATTAACACCCTGTATACATGAGCCTTTGGGTATCCGTTTGACACTCATGGCATTTCCATTTTCGAAAGAGTTACTCTAAAGTAAAAAAAAGTGGCCGGAACGACCTAGAGTACACTTCCTTTAGGTCTGTTCCTTGAATACATCATCACTTGATTGTGTCCGCAGGCGGTGTTCTTCAAAATATGTTTGAGAACAAGAAGTTTTATGTAATTCCAATTAATCTGGAACACGCTTTATAGTGCAATATAAAGGTAACTTCCCTACCACCAACCAATCCAAAATTTTCAAGCAAATTTGATAGAATTTTTGTGCGAAAATGTTTATAGTTTTTGATTATTGTTCCTTGCTATCGGTTTAGTGTAAAATAGTTCGGTTATGATCAAGTAATCACGATCTCTAAACTTGCAACATGTTAGATGGATTGCTGCTGTTTTTTATAACTAAAGGAGGACGATTCTGATGTTTCTAATGATATTTGCGGTTTCAGCATGGTGGAGCACCACCACATTACTATAATCGCCGTTAATGTATAAGTGGGCTCATTGATGGCGGATTATCTGCCTTAACTCTATAATCAATTACCTGAGAGATGCTCTGGAATATGCTCTGCTGTTGTTAATCTTGTCCAATTTTCCTACACGAATTATTCTATACAAATTTTTAATTTAATGCGTCATTAAAATTCGACTCACTCATCGCTAATGTGATGCCATGAATTAGTAGAAATCGTGTGGTTCGAATCTGTTAATTTACGAATCATTTGGATTCGAATCGATTACACCCTCTCTATATTCAGCTTTTATAATCCTATATGAAATTCTTGAGCAGCTGAAGGTAGATTCGGTCTCTTCACCAAATCTTGTCCTATCTCCTTCAATGATTTAGACGCAGTATTAGTTGACAAAGCGGTAAGGATGCTCCGTAAACGTATTTACGAAACGTAGGTACCACCCACCTGTCCACTCGTTGAATGAAACGAGCCTTTCCCTTTTACTATCGTTGCGAATTCACTCCCACCCTTTGCCAAGTTATATTGCAAGTATACGGTATACAGGAAATATACGAAATGTTTTAATTGGGGTCACAGAGAAAACAATACGTTTGTAAATAATCTAATTTGAAAACCATGACGCATAGAATAGTGCTCTCCTAGATTTTGTATAACATTTCAACAAAAAGTCTTACAAATTTTTTAATAGCTTGCGCCGTTGAGGCCGTGGCTGCAAAAGAAGCGAAAATATGAAAACTACTTTTTTCGAAGATCACACCTTTGTAAATAGTATACTGTGAAAACCGTAACAGATGGAATAGTACTCTCTTGGACTTTTTTGTAGAAAATTTCATGTTCTAAAAAAAAGTCTTGCCTCGACGGTGCAAGCTATCAAAGAATTTGGGAAACCTTTCTTGTAGAGCATGACATTTTCTATCCTATCTGTTATGGTCTTCAAGTTATACTATTTACAAAGGTGTCATAAGTGCTGATTTTACCTCCTGTTGGCCAAGTCTAGCATTGCTCACGCATCCCAATTAAAATATTTCATTACCTATAGCTTTATTCAACAGCTACATATCTGCAAGCAAGAACGATACTATCTTTCACAATTTGAAAATTGGTGTTTTCTTCATTTTGAAGCTCTTCTGTAATATAACATTTTGCCTGCAATGGTTCGTCAAACCCTCCTACGTAATTGGTGGAAAGAAATCTTGTGCAAATTTTCTTCCTTTACTAAATACGTGTTATCCATCGAGCAACCTCCAGCAAATAGAACGTGATCTTTACTTTTGGAAAAAAATTGTTCAAACTCTTATAGGATGAAGACTAAAAAGTCCAAAACACGTTTTTGGTTAATCAGGATTGAGCAGTCTATATTGGCTTCTGTATAGATGACGAACATATGAAGCACACTGGCTTTTGCTGATGCTGACGAGTTTAAGCTATCTGTTGCTGGACTAAGGACTAAAACATTCAAAAGTCGTGCTGTTCCTACCGACTTAATGTTTTCCACTTTCATTGCTACACTATTAAAGTTAGCATCTCTACTTTTTATCATTTTGGCATTTAACTTCAATTTATTCTATGTCGTTTATAATTAACTAAAAGGAAAAGAGCCAATAGTTATCAGGTTGGTCTGTTGGCGGCGGTGGTTTACCGGTGGCTGGTCCGACCAAACTCGAAGAGTTTGGTGGACTACCTAGTTAGACGTATGGACTGTACGTCAAACCATTTGCTCGGTAGGAGGTCATTCCTGATGTAAGTGTGTCATTACTATCTAAMATTTTCCTATCAATGATAATACTTATTTTTGTGCTTTTTTTTATAAATTTGGAGAAAACAAAGATTAAATTTTTAACCTTCATGCAAATATCTGTCAGGAGGCCATCAACATTACGGACTTAATGTTTTCCACTTTCATTGCTACGCTATTAAAGTTAGCATGTCTACTTCTTATCATTTTGGCATTTAACTGCAATTTATTCTATGTCGTTTATAATTAACTAAAAGGAAAGGAGCCAATAGTTATCAGGTTGGTCTGTTGGCGGCGGTGGTTTACCGGTGGCTGGTCCGACCAAAGTCAAAGAATTTGGTGGACTACCTAGTTAGACGTATGGACTGTACGTCAAACCATTTGCTAGGTAGGAGGTCATTCCTGATTTAACTGTGTCATTACTATCTAAAATTTTCCTATCAATGATAATACTTATTTTTGTGTTTTTTTTTAATAAATTTGGAGAAAACAAAGATTAAATTTTTAACCTTCATGCAAATATCTGTGAGGAGGCCATCAACATTACGGACTTAATATTTTCTACTTTCATTTCTACGCTATTAAAGTTAGCATGTCTACCTTTTATCATTTTGGCATTTAACTTCAATTTATTCTATGTCGTTTATAATTAACAAAATGGAAAAGAGCCAGAAGGAGGCCCTAAGGTATTCCAAGCAGTTTTCTTTCTGTTGATTAATTAGGACCTTAAGAAAGTTGAAGAATTTCGCCTGATTCCATAATGCCACAAATTCTGTACATGAATTGTAGGTATCCAAGTCAAGGTTACGGAAATAACCGCGTAAAAATCCATTAATTCAGAGGACTAGAAACTTCTCATTAATTCTATATTTCATTCTTTAGGATTCTGGCTATAGTCTCCCACAAACGTGTTTACTTCTCTCTAGAACCATGCGTGTGTTTCCTGATTGATTCGAATCCTTCGAATTTGATGACAATATGCTCAGGTATCTTCGTTGGGGGTGAAAAAATAATTTATCAGTCTTCCGAAATAAATCCCATTAAAAATAAAAAAAATCAGATCGAATAGTGAAAGAGTAAAAAAACAAATTGTTCACTATACCAACAGGTAATTGAATCTATATATAACAAAGGTCGAGCTACTAAATGTTACAAACATTGATCTTGAAAACTGACTTGACTATTTTGGACATTTTTGCTTCTATTTTAGTTCTATTGTTTTCTTCTTTTGAATTAATTAGTATTTTCCACGGGCTCCATCATTCTTTTTTGAAGTCTACCAAAGTATATACATATTCTATTATTAGCAGAATCGTGATAACTAGATAGAAACATGTTGGCTAGGAAAATACTCATTCCGTAAGGTATTTACTAACCTTATCTCGACCTTGACGATAAAACACAAAAATTTGTACAACGAATGAGTAAATATTACATGAATGCACTTGAAATTATTAAATTTCGAGTCGGTTGAGTATTTTACTTGAAATATCATGCGTTTGATATGCCTAAGTGTTAGCCTACGTGAAGTTAGATTCTCTCTTTTTTTTTT
>SMLS01035142.1:0-16188 GCA_004785975.1 Popillia japonica | reverse complement strand
AAATGAACCTTACGATCAACCAAATTTATACTATTGCGATCTATATATCTTATTTTTCAACAATATTGTTTCGTTAACCTTCACTTCTACTACTAACAAAGCAATAATATGTCTAGTTTATTACTGCACTTGGTTCTATGTAAAGAACTACCATTAATGGAATAATAAGATTACCGTGCCCTTTAGAATATAATGGTAGTACTGAAAGTCTACTGAATTTACGGTAACTGTATTATTAATGTAATATGACTTCATGATATATTGTTACCGTACGCAATTCAAATGTTGTTAGTATCCTATTGTTATTCTTTTCACTTTATGCTGATTAGTTGTTTTGTTATAAATCAGCAAATCTATTTGCAATATGCTCGATTGTTCTTCTTTATTATATGCTACGTAGCCTTGATACTGAATTTTATTAGGTGTTTCTAACGAGCCGTATAAAATTGACACACACCCTAGCACACTTGCGGTTATTATCTATCTTATGAAGGAATATATTTCCAACACCCGTTTGTATAGTTGGTTTTAAAAGCAATGCCAGTACGTACTTTAACCTTTACGATGCAAGATGATTAGCAGACTACATCTCGAAGTGTCTTCCTGTAAGGAATTAGTTGCTTTTAACGAGAATGACAAAAGAATCCAAATTAAGCTTTTACACTCAATGTTTCACTGTGTATCAACAAAAAATAGAATATACAAAGACGTGTTGCACAAATAACGATGGCGCCATAGAGTCTCATAATTCATCATTTGTATATGTAGTTTAGTAGTTTGGGTGCATGTCCACAGCCCCGCCACCCCCGTATTCCGAAAATTTGAGTGTGCTATAATTTTGTGCTTATTTTATGCGGTTTTGTGCTACAAAAAGAACATTTTGTCCTTTCGTATTAACCGAGTTATAGCGATTTTAAAATCCGGATCTGAAAGATTTAATTTATGAATTTTTATTAATCTACGACAAATTCTGGCAAGTTACTAAATTATCCTGCAGATCAATTTTCAAAAGAGCAGTTGTGGCGTTTGAATGCGAAAAATAGGTGAAAATCGAAGGCCACTGTAGTGTGTGTAAAGGTAAATTTTCAGCAGTTATTAACAATAAACCAGACATACGACGTAATATTATGTTGCACAATAAAAGGCAATTTCAACGCTATTCACGCCCTTGAGAGTAGACAAAGAAACCTCAGTGTTCAACATTGTGAACATCTTCTAAGACGACTTAGCAGTGGTCAAACTGAATTTCGTACTCGAACAATAGAAGCTTATGAAAAAATAATTGCTAATAAGTTTCCGAGAAATATTCCATCCAAATGCACTTCGACCTGCCAAATATAAAGCAAAAAAAAGTTGGAGTTTGACAAAGATCCTATATTATAGTTAAAGTTGGCGAAATACGAAAACCCTACTCCAATTATTTGAGAGATACCTATAGGCACAGATAAATTTTTTGTTCTTTACTTTTCTAGCATTCAAATAAACGTAGCCAGAACATATTTTAAAAAAGAAAAATGGTCCTCCATTAGTGTTGATGGCACCGGCAGTCTTGTAAAAAAGAGTTGCTCGTCCAAATGGTGCCAAATCAGGTCCAATATTTTTATATGATATTGTAGCAAATGATGGAGTGTCTCAGTTGTCTGTGGGTTCTATGTTTTCGGAAAAACATGATAGCAATTCTATTTTGTATTGGTTATACTCGTGGTTAAAAGCTGTTCAAAATAAGACGTTTGAAGCGGTCTCTGATATGTCTTTGGCCCTTTTATCAGCTATAGCTCTGTGCTTCACACAATATAATTCGACAAAAGAATATTTAAGTTCATGTTACAATTTATGTACTAACAAATGAGCAGAATATAGAAAGGGTGGCTAAATGATTTATTAGTTGTATCGCGCATTCTATAAAACTTGTTTCGAGATTAAGTTGCTTGTCTAAAGAAAAGAAAAGAGCCAAAGACTTTTATATAGGCGCAATAGCAATTTTAGTTAAAGCATACTTAAATATTTTATAAATATAGAAAACATACTTTAACCACATGGCAGCACTTAACCAAGATATACGGTATAACATATCAATTTCTATGCATTTCACAACTAGACATTGGTAGTCCCAGATCACTGAGAACTATATCTACTATAAAATCGCTATATATCGCTAATATCAAAATTAATTTTGCTGTACAAAACGGCACAAAATAAGCACAAATAGATAGCGTGCACAAAATTTCGAAATGTCGAGGTGGCGGGGCTGGCGACATGGCAGGCCCGGGCTTTGAAATGGCTATAACTCGGTTAATATGAAAGCAAAAAATTTTCTTTTTGCAGCACAAACCAGCAGAAAATAAGCACAAAAAGATAGCGTGCACGGAATTTTGAAATATCCAGGTGGTGGGGCTGGCAACATGAGAGGTCCCGACTTTGAAATGGCTATAACTCGGTTAATATGAAAGTACAAAATTATGTTTTTATGGCACAAAACGGCACAAAATTATAGCATACTAAAAATCTCAAAATGGGAGAGGGGGGGGAGGTGGGTGGCGGAGCTGGCATGACACTGGCCTCGCCTAAAAGAAAGTCCTATATCTCGGTTAATAAAAAACCACAAAATTTTCTTTTTGCGACACAAAACGGTACAAAATAAGCACAAAATTATAGCATACTCAAATTTTCGGAGTGCGGGGTTGGGGACATGCATCCTAGTAGTTTAGTTGAAATACCAGAAGCATTGTGTTTAGTTCTGAAACTGATTTTGTGAGTGGAGTCATACTGCTTGTTCCATCGACGGTATACATTAATTGCCTAACAGTTTTTATATAAATAAGTATATGTATATGTACATACATACATATATCTTTAATACGAGTACTAAAAATTTCATTTTACTTCAGGTAGATAGGCGTTCAAATCTAATGATTTCGTAACCATATATTCTAGTAAGCATATATTCTAATTCAGACTGCCACAATGAAAATCCAAATGCATTATTAAGCAACTATTGTATCACCATATGTAAAATTATAACGTTAATAAGCATCGATCATCACGGAGCTGTTGCATACAGAAGTACCAGTGAAGGAATAGGAATTTAACTGTACATAACAAAACAGTACAATACCATATAGGTTATATTCATAAATTGTTGATTTCGTTTAACAAGCGCTCGTTTGTTTACGTTATTTTCCATTTATAGTGTAGTTGCTCAACATTTTACCGTAACATCATTATAAAAAGAATTAAACGCTAAGCCATACAGTCTCATTATTCAACGAAATCTTGTTTATTCATTATGTCAGTTTTTTAAATAAACAGTATTTAATTCGAACTGACAAATTACTCGACACGTACACGAATAATCGACTGCGTAATTTCCTGCGACAACTACAGCGACTACTTATTAAAAAGCAATCGCTTCATCCATCATGAATTTTCTCGAGGCGTCCAAGATCTAGTCGCTGATTAATGATTGTTAATGTATATTGAATTATTGCGGAATATTGATCTCCAAAAAAGAGAAAGTATGCTTATACGTAGCTTTGGTATGTGGAGAAAGATATATGCATGTACCACAAGGGTATGCATATCTGTGGTAGGTATGCAAATATGATCCGAATCTGGAAATGATTCCAATCGATATGTACAAATAACTATGTAACTAAAATATAGTCATAATCTTAGAGTATATACCTATAGCTACCATATTGGATCGTCTTGCCTACTTCCTACTATTTACGTTTCCCTACAAGTTTGGTCTATAAAATGTGAAAATCTACTGCGACCAATACACCAACAGCTCATGTAACGTGAGCAACATGTGCTGGTGTATTCTATTACAAGTATTTGCAATAATGTGTACTCTGGCAAACAACGAAAATAGAAAGGTCAACCTGCTCTTCTGAATAACACAGCATGAGAAACAAAATCTACGTTTGGTGTATATTCAACTGTAGGTAAGGTAAACCGGGGGAATATGGCAACAATTATTTTTAGTGATGCTGGCACAAAAAGTTTTAACATCTGAGCTAAATTCTAATGCTTAATAGATAGTATTACTAATAAAGTAACCCATAGTAGCAGTCGTCGTATAATAAAAAAGGAAAGGCACAAAAAAAAATGTAATTAAAAAAAAAAGAGAAAATGCCATATTACCCCAAGGCCTCGGGAATATGGCAACACCCACCTGGGTAATATGGCAACAGGGTCTATGGACACAATCAAATTCAAAATAAATGAAATAAACTTTTAATAGTAATATTTAGGTAGTAATTCTTAAAATAATCTTAAAGACAAAAAGTAAAAATTTATGAAGAACAGTCTTCGCAATATTGCGCAGAACTTGTGCAAATTTCGTGAACCCAGCGTGAACATTTTATGCACTGCAACCAGTCACATTTTGGGCCTTTCTTATCAAAATAGTAGCCATTACAATGTTTACAATACTGACTTTCATCAAAGATATCTTGATCATCGTCAGTTGAGTGTAGATCCATTTCAACAGAAGAAGCAGAACTGCTTGAAGATTCTTTCTGCTTTCGGACTTTTTGGTTTTTCTTTTTCTTCATAACAGTCGGTTTTGGATTTGTTTTGATTTTAGTGCCCTGCGATTTCTTTTTAGTAGCATTTTGAGCTCTTTTTTCAGCAGCAGCTTTAAGTTTTTCTTTATTTGTGCGTTTGGCAGCAATCACATCAGGAGACGTCAAAATTTGTGCATGTTGCTTGCAGTGAGAAGCACTTCCACTGGGACAAGAAATTGTGGGGATTCTTTGAATATTGTAAAAGCTGGTAGAGGGAATAGCAGTAATACTTTTTAAAACGATAGGAGCATTCGGTGGTAATCTCTTGGTCCCCAGGAGCAATTGTCAATTCAGGAATAGAAGTAATCACTTCTGGGCTAGCAGGAGCAGTCGCCTTCAACGTAGGTGAAGCTGCGGCCGCAATAGGAATTCCTGGATCTGCAGAAGCAGATGTCGATTTATTTTCATCATAGCGGAAAGCATAATCTGGAATAATTGATTTGTCCAGTGGGTAAATACCACAAGCCTTGAAACCTGACACCCCATTTTGTACCGTGGCAGCTTTGGACCAAGCAGAATTAATAAGGGTAGGGAACTGGTAACGAGTGAGTTTCCTGCCTACATTATTCCGCATCCACGAAGAACAAGCATCACGCCAGTATGTCTTTAGTGGCTTAAAAAAAGACCTATCCAAGGGTTGCAAATAATGGGTAGTGTGGCTTGGAAGACACATAAGAATCACATCCTTACTTACGGCATAATCTAGTACATCTGGATCTGAGACATGAGAAGAATGGCCATCAAGTATCAAAAGTACTTTTCCTGGATCTTTTCTAGGTACAAATACGTTTTGAAGCCACTTTAGAAAGATAGCTGATGTAACATAAGCGCTCTTTTCACCCATTATCACTTGCCCTCCTGGTGGTAACCCATCTTCAAATTCCGGTTTTTTATTTTTCCCTTTGAAAATGCAATAAGGTGGAAGGAAATGCCCTTCAGCATTTACACAGGTCAGCACCGTAATTGTTTCCCCCTTTTCAGCGCTTGTCAGTGAGCATACGGCTTTTGCTCCTTTGGACGCAAGTACTTTATCTGGAGGATTATTAAGCTGTACACCGGTTTCGTTAACATTATATATTTTTCTGGGGCAGTTGTAAAATCCATGTTCATCGAAAATATTCCCCAAAAGATCAAAGTAATCGTCAACTTCTTCCTTATTCATGCCTTTCATCCGGGCAATTGACAGCCCTTGCGCCTTTCTAATTGTTATTTCTGGGTGTCTTTTTAAAAATCCAGTAATCCAATCATAGCCTGCCTGCTGTTTAACGTGGTTGAAACGGTTTGTTATGCCGTTCTTGATCACAAACTTATATGCCAAAATCTGAATGTCACGCATCGTAGCTGGAAAGTTACATTTTTCTAATTGTTTAATATAATGAACCAGTTGCTTTTCATTTTCTGTGCCCAATGTACTTTTTCTGCCCGGTTTTGATGGCTCCATATCGTTAGCTTTTATTCGCCGCATTAAAGTACGTACTGGTACCTTGTATGTCCGGGATATTTCCCTAATAGATGCTTTCTTGTCTCTGATATCCGCAATTGCCGCCTGCAAGTTTTCCAGACTCCATTGTGCTCGCAAATTTCTCTTTACGTAATTTCGAGGCATTCTGTAACAATCACAACCAAAACATTTTATATAAGTTAAGTATAATGTATCAAATGTATCAATGCAAAAATGTGGGGTAATACGCCGCATCTACCGTGCATGCGGCATATTACCCAACAGAGGTGTTGCGTATTACCCCAAAATATGCATATGGGAATAAATGCCACTAACTCAAACACAACAAAGTCTCATGGCGGTCAGTACGTACGCATTGAGACGGGCTGAGATATATAACCGCACGTTATAACAACGATCACGCTATAATAGATGGGTTTTATATAAAATTCAGTTAAATACAGGCATTGAAAAACTTATGGAGTAATTATTTTAGCACCTACCTTAAAGTTTTCACCAAAACTCGATTTATGTGTGTACTGCAACAAAGCACATGACGTTTACGGTGATTCAATGGCCGACTAACAAACTCTCTAAGCTTACAGCGCTAGGAAGTTGCAGTTATCGGAACTAAGATGCGTAACGTGTTAGTGTGGCATATTACCCATGTTGCCATATTCCCCCGGTTTACCTTACGTGAAAAAGTGCATATAAAATTTTTCACTGTAAACAGCGTTTTCAACTGACACTTTACGTTTTCAATTCTCAGAGTGAACTTCACATATAATCAATTGGGCATAAGAAAGAGACTACATTCAGAAAAAGAACATCAGCAGAGAGAAGAGTCTTAAATACTAATGACGCTGCACTTATCAATTATTTAAGGAAAATTCTGTTCTATTTTGCTAGGAAAACAATAGTTGAGTTTATAGAATTTGTGCCATACGATGAAATTATTTCGCTGGAAAAATTATTTCTAACAATGGAACATAAAAATTTGAGATTAGCTTTTGCTTGTAATTACATTTATCAAGTTGATGAATTTTGAATAAAGTTATATGTACGAATTAAAAGATCATAGAGAAAGAAGAAATTCTAAAATTTCTTTGATAAGTGAATACAGAGCTGGCGTCTTGTGGAATATTGGTAAACGATTGAACAACGAACTATATCAAATACACTTTAAAAATCTAATAACCCATGCAAAATAAATTGTTGTTTTTTTTACATAGTCATTATTGCATTATTTTATCTGTCAATTGAAGAAGATGGTGGAAGAGGACAAACGCATTACCTATACAATGATAGAATTCAATCTGCAGATTGGATCCTTGCAAGTGAGATCAGTATTGCACGATCATTTACAATTGAGAAAGGTTATAACTCGGATTGTAGCCATTATCTAACAGATTTGCTAAAAGCAGAGCGATTAGTACTTATAAGAAGAAAAGAAAATTTAACCAATTAACCAAATACGTTTTTGTTAACCATTAGTAAATTCAATTGATTTCAATTTTCAAAATTCGCGGCTATAAGTGGGAGGAGCCTTAACCAACGTGTCAAAATAGTAAACAAATAGTAGTATAGAGTTTCTGCTTAGCAACAGTGCGCATGTTCCAGAACTCGTTTTTCATTGGTAGATGTTAACTATGATGTTAAGAAATCCAAATATAGATTTGAACGTTAACTTGATGATTTAACATTAACACTACCATTACCATTATTGTGAACACTGTGGTAATTACTACATATCTATTTTGAGTTTTAACATCCAATCTAACATTACCATTATCATTAGCATAATATTATTATGGAAGGGCCCTTACAAACAGGGAAGCTTCACACTACATAAGAGTAGCAGCTTCTAATGGAACCTCAGACAACTAGACCACATCAATCAAATATCGCAGCTAATATAAATTGAGCACCGCGTAGCAATTATATTTTATACAAAATGAGTATATCCGCAATCAAATTAAACAACAGCGTAACGACGTTTAGAACAATTTATCTTTTGTATACCTATTTCAATTGTCGAAAATAAGAAAAAAATGTTTCTTTTTGAGGGAAGCATATTAATTAATTAATATATGTATCTAGCTTTTAAAATGTCATAATTATACCTCAAATGCCTCAATAATTATTGAAGAAATGGTTTCAGAACATCACTGTTGGAATGTAAGGAAATTTTCAGGTACGTATAAAAGATGTAGGTATAATATGTGTACGACAAATTCTGAAATGAGTACCAGCCACATCTTCCTTTTGTTTTACATTCTCAATATTGCATTGATCATGCGCGCTCTTTGGTGAACGTCGAATGGTAGCAACAGAATTACCGAACTAGCGAGTTATTGTCAAAAGCACCACTGAAAATATTTGAGCCCTGAAATATCAGGACTGACCTGAAACTAATACCTGCTGGTATTACGTCCACATTAACTATCGACCTGTTCCTTAAGATTGGTGCAACTATATATTCATTGCTAGTTTTCTTGTACGTTTTGGTAGGACTGTTCTTTGAAGGTATTGAGAAAACTTGACACCAAGTCTGATGTATTTCCTTGGATGCTTGTTTGATCTTAGGATCATGAAACCTTGGAAAAAAGTATTTTCCCATGATATAGACGCTAGGTGTTATTATCATTACAAATATAGACCTAAAATTTAAAACATTATGGAAAACTCAATCCAGACAGGAAACAAGCGTTGTAGCCACTACGCTGCTGCCCCACTATTGTTATTGAGAATATCAGATTTCACAAGTTGTGCATTCACATGGTTACTACTCTATTATTATTAGTATCTATATAACATTTGCATAGCATTTCAAATTAAGATTGCAATTGCTTCTACTAGGTAGATATCAGTAATTAAATAAAATAATTAGGGGCATTTTTTAGTACATATACTTCTGTTCTTTATCTATAAGAGAAAATAGACATGTTGAAATTTAATCTTCTACTAGAAGAAAATTCTTCCCGACTAACGTTCTTAAATGGGGCGGTTTGAAAGCTGATAATTAAGCAATTAGATATATTCCTTTCAAGGCCTCTGAAGGAAAATAATTACTGTTATTAATGTGTCAGCCAGCAGCCTTATGAGCTGTTTTATCTGATTCGTATCCGTGTCTGCATTAACAATGAAACTATAAATTAGAGCACTTATAATAATTTGTTGGTAGTACGCTAGACATTTGTTCTTAGACGTGGTTATAAATTGCGTTTAACATGGGCAATTTTCTTATCTAAACTGTGTATCTCAATCTAATGTTTGTACTTTAAGTCATTATATGCAACCATATATCATAACAGCTCGAAAATATCGAAGCGTATGTTAAAGGAAATTTCTTGCTATGTCTCTATTGTCTAAGTTTTTATGAAATCAATAAATTAACTTCCACAATGTGCATGAGGCGGACTAAGAAATATGTATATGCAGAACTCATTACCCCTTAAGTCTTTGAAATATGTTTTATAAAATCCAAACTTTTGTTGTTTTCTTTTGTCCTTTGCCGCAAGTGCTTTGTATTTTTGGCAAATTTGGAAAAATTATTTATTCAGTCATATATGATAAAAGGTGTAGTAAATGACGCCAATAGAAGTAAGTAGATTATTAGATTAGATGCGTAGATTTCTGTCAGAGTTTATCTACTTGCTTTCGTATGTGTATGTGCGGCAAAGTTAGACGTGAGTCCAACCACGTTCCAAAATACAGAACGGATTGCCTTCAGCGAATTCTACAAATCTCATTACATCTGTTGTCGGATGGGGGGTAGATTTTATTCGATATAGAATTACTACAGTTACTTACAGTTTAGTACTTGTAGTTGATTGTCAATGTATCGTAAATAATAACGTCAATCAGATTGGTGGAGCAATGTTTAATTGTATCTATCAACACTACTTCTCCTTTTTTGATGTGTCTTTCGTCATAACTTTCTGGAATATTAACACAGTTTTATTTCATTATTACATCAGTATTTGTAACTTTCTGTATCAAACACTAAGTGTTGTAATCTTCTACAAAAAGGGGGTTGAGATATGTTCTAAGCAATCAATTGGTTGATCTTTTATAGCAAAGGCTTTGAAATAAGTTTAACACTAGTGCTACTATTACTACTATAGGTACTAAGTGACAAAATTAAATACGAATTTAAAGAATCAGACATAATCATTACATTTACACCAAACAATAACAGACAGTTATTTACAAATTTAAAAAAGTTAGATAATCAAAGTAATGTCGTATATAAATTAGAATGATGACTGTGATAAATATTACGTTGGTGGAACTAGACGATACTTAAAAAAACGACTCTATAATCATCAATACACTGTAACGCATAACATAACCGCAGAAACTGCTTTCTCTAAGCATTCTAAAGAATTACGACATAACTTTGATTTTAAAAATGTTAGGATTTTAAAAAAAGAAAATAGTTATAAAAAGAGATTAATATATGAAATGATATACATTAAAGAAAAAAATAATGCGGTCAATTTTAGAAGAGATGTTGAAAATTTACGTATTGTTTATAATAATTTAATCACCTAATCACGCCTGAATTTTATCAAATCATGCTCTTAACTAGGTTTTTTTGCCATGTTTTTCCCTAGTCCTTGAAACAGAATTGTTGGAGCTTGACAGAAAATACAGTGATATATATATATGTTTATTTTTATGATTATAAAGTTACATTTCAAACATATCTTAAATTGTCCACGATATTGTAAACATAATCCTATATATTACTCAATTTCTTTGTTTGTAGATAATTTTGTTGATAGGCATGGCTAGTTGTTTCTTAATTGACACGAATTAAATGTCAATTTGATTCCACTGAAGAAATTGTGCATCGAAAACCTAATAAATTGTAAAGGTTCTTGAATAAATTTGATTTTTAATCGAATTATAGTGTTTTAATTGACTTGCAAGTGGAAAAAAATATCAGGAAAATAAGATTACTTTCACGTTTAAAGAGGATATGTCAAATGTACTTGCTACGCCTTTACTGGTAAAAAGAATTTGGAATATTTAATGCTTTATTAAATCTATTATAACTTTAGGAAAATATGTGTGTATTTTATACTAAAATGATATTAACATGTATCTCCAATACCTTATTAAGTTACGTCATGCAGTCTCTAATTTATTCCATATAAGTAGGTATGTAAATTTAATATAAAATTTGAATGTTTTACACAAATTGGTTTGCATACTTTCACAAAATATGTTTTTAACTTGATAATATTCAGAACACATACATAACTCTTCTTCAATTAACCTGTGACCTCAGCTATTTCGTCATTTTTATGTTTAGAGTTTTCGCTTTCCATTTTTTTACTTGAGCAGATTTATGCTTTATAAAAACCCAGCAAATACCATTTTATTGTTATGTAGTTGGCTAATTTTCGAAATAACGTGCGAACAACAAAGATTGAAGCGTGATGATTCTAATCACATAGGGCTGCAGTCTCCCGCTGTTCATTTAGTATATAATTATTTGGTAGGAAGAAGTCTCTGTGTCCCCCCTCTCGAAGGATCTATACTTGGTCCTCTATTGTTCTCAATTTATATATTTGCGTTGACAAGATCTTTGAGGTATAGTAAGTGTCATCAGTACGCTGATGATACCCAATTGTATTATTCGTTTCCAATGTCGCCGGTCGTGAAGCATGCGATCGCTTGAATGCCGATATTCGACATCTAAGCGATCTGTCAAAAAATATGTCACTGCATCTAAATCCTTCAAAAAGCGAACTTATCTTATTCGGACCAAGAAAAATACGAAACGATGAATGCTTCCGTGAAAGAATCAATATATTCGTGGAAGGATAAACAATTGTACTGAAAAATTGTGTAAAGAGCTTGGGTGTTTCGTTGGATTCCGATCTAAAGTTTGACAAGCATGTTAATGATCTTGTGCGGCGGTCGTCTCATCACTAAAGCTCATATACACTAATAAATACATGCTGAACTTAAAGACTAAACAACAGTTGTATGGGAGCCTTGTTCTTTGTAACGCTACTTATTGTGTTGTATTATATAACGCTTTTATTTTGAGTACTTGTGCACGTAAATTGCACAACCTTCAAAATTCATGTATTTGTTTGATTTTGGTATTAGACGCCGTGACACGACGTCTCTCATAAATTAACTGAATTGCGATAGCTAAATATGAGGGGCCGACGACTGCTGCATTTCGCCACTTTATTTCATAACATTTTAATCTCAGAAAAACCACCGTAGTTATTTCAGAAAGTAAAATGTAGGACTGATGTGCATAATTTGAACGTTCGGTTCAAGGGGACACTTACTCCGCCCTATCACACGCTGGAATTCGTCAAGAACTGTTTTAGTTATTAGTAAGGAGCGGATAGACGCCGGCCTTGCAGTAGTTCGTCGATACAGTAACACATTCATAGCGTACATAAAAGTCACGCCGCATCGCTATCAATACCAACTTGTTCTACTGAAGCGTATATAAAACTCAATATTCCAGTAGCGTAGACAACTTGTTTCATAAATGATCGGAATTCGGAAAATATAATTATATTTGCAAAATTTATGTAGGCGCTAGACAAGATTAAAATGTGTACTAGTACACGTATTTCTTTCATATATATTTAATACGTTGGTCGTCACGACAAACAAACTTAAGCAAACTCAAAGTAATTCTTTATTTACGTTAATTACAAGAACTTTCTCTAAATTATCTTCGTTAAAATTGGTTCTCTTACTTGTGAACATATTTTTTAAATATTGAAAAGCTTCTTTCCACATCGCAACTAGTAAGCGGTAGATAATGAAAATAAGGTCTAATGTGATATTTTTTGTCTACATGTTCCAAATTATTATTGCAAATATCGTTTAGTATATTCAAATCTGGATTTCGGCTGAAAACTGTTGTAATGGTAGTTGTTGGTAATTTTATTTATTATTTTTGTATATATTTTAGGTAGATAATTTTTTCTTATAGTTGAATTATCAGGAATTTGTTTACAGGTGTACTTGGAAAGAAATTTACTAAAAATTGTATTGTCAAGCTTTTTAACTTGTATATCTGCAGCTACGAATGCTTCACAGAGATCATTAAAAAATTATCAGTCGGATGACCTTGCTGTCTACGTGTTTTGCATTGCAGGTGTTCAGTGATTTTACTTTTTTTTTAGCATTTTAACGTGCGTGAACAAACGCTACAGTATATTTCACTGTCAGTTAAAGTCGAAAGGCTGTCATGGTCTTTAATCCATTTTTCCATCGACTCCCTGCGAGAACGTTTACAGGATGCCATTTTTGTATCTCGGAAACGGAGAGAAAATTAACTATTTCAATAAAAAATAAATAAAATAAAAATGAACTCTGAGATTCCGTAGACTTTGAAATGAGTAAAAATATGTAACTAATCCTAAATAACAAAACCATAAGTTAGCATAGGAATATATAAAAAAGCAAAGAAAGGCAAAAAAGCGACTCTAAATAAAAGATGAAACTGAAATAATAATTCTATTAATGCTTACTAGATTCGAAACGATATAAAAAATTTTCTTGATCTTAAACAAAGAACTTGCATGTTGACATAAGTGCACATCTGCTCGCTGTCTCAGTGCGACTGAGAATGACCGTTAGATGAGCACCTACTATCGCTAGCGAACGACACTGTCTAAGCGTCTGACTATATCGAAAAAGGCCGGCGTCGATCCGCTCTTTGGTTATTAGATTGTAAAGTCGCGCGAACCTCTGTACTATTCAAGAAGAGATTATTTCAGCATATGTTTGATGGACAGATGTAGTATAGATTTGTTACTTGTGAGCGGTGGCGTTGGTAGTGATCTGCCTATTTTCACGATTTACGAGTTGGTCGTTTTCTCTTTTTTGTGGTTTAGTAATTTTTTTTCATTTAACTAGTTTATTGAATTAAGTTAGGTTAACTGATGGTTAAATAAAGTCACTATTATTATTATTATATTTGTTTCTAATTTTATCAAAACTATCTTCTAATTACACTTTTACGCATAATGCGTTTGAATTTTCTGTCAAGTAGTGTATTAGTCTGTCATTTGGTCTTTGAGAGAGTATGTTAATCATTCCTACACCTATGTATAGTTCGTTTCACCATATTCTGATTAGGCACACTTCGATCTTTTTTACTCGCACAAGAAGATTAACAGTATTTACTTCACATTTTGGAATGCCACGATTTACAAAAATTGTACAATTGAAAAAATAAACCTATGTTATAATTGCACGCGAGAGCAATAAAACTAGATCAACTCTATTGACAGACTACGTACTTTCGGTCTCACAGCATCCTTCGAAATGGCTTCCCTATATCACTGCCTTCTGCCATACTGATCACTATTGTATCTCCAGGAAAAGGAAGAAAATGGCAACAAAAATGTAATTTAGCAAAAGTTAGACGCAAGCAAGTTAAGAGAGCTAAAATATACACATATAAGCTATCTTGCCAAGCTATCTTTTGGAGTGTAGACGTCTATGACGAGGGAAACAATTTACAATTTCATTACTTGTAAATACAACTAATAAAACTACGTGTTTGCCTGTGTTTTTCAAATTGCGATATAGACGTAACTATACAGATCTTTGTCACTGCCAACTATTCCACTTTGTAAGTTAATAAAATGTGATTTTTGTAACGATGAAGATAAAGCACACTGTGTATATAAGTGGTTACTGTAGAGAAGATATGTTAAAATGAACAAGATAATTTAAATAACTAACTGTATCCATATATATCCCGCTTTATACAAAGTTGCTTATAAAATAAAGTTACAGATTACATTTTGTCGGAAACACAGAGTAACATATTTTATGAAGTGACTCAGTCTCCTCTGCATGGAATGATTTCATGTTCTAGATGTATGGGATAAATTATATATTCAATTAAATTAGATTTATGACGACCACTTCACCCAGTATGCGAAATATTCATTTTGAGCACAGTTTGCTCCTACCAGATACGATGAATCGCAGCTCAGCTAGCTGACTTAGGAGCGCATCTGTTAAGTATCTCTGTTTCTCGTTTCTTGCAGATGAAAAATACGTGTCAGAATGTTGGTCACGTACATCTCCTTTGAATAATAATTGTACATATTTTGTCGTGCCGCTGATCTCATCTCCTGACGAGTTTTGGAAAATTGTGTAAGTATAACTCCAATTTATATGCATGTTTTCATTATTTCCTTGTTTGCAGATTTAGTTACTTAACAATATATCAACTAATCAACAAGTTCTACCGTACTGTAAGCTGATATTTATATTCCGTTTTATTAATGAATCACGATAGCTTGACATGCATACAATATGTACATACATAGTTATTGTATTTATTGCGGCCAATCATGATTTACGTTAATAAGTTAATATGATCTATATATGTACAAACATACATGTGCATACATATATTTATATAGACACATTTTTGGATCCGTTGGTACTGCTAGCGTCCAGTTGAAAAATACATATTAATACATACTCATATGTATACATATGTACAATATAAATAAATTTTACTATTGATCATATAACTTCTATTTATAGTGTAGGCTGCTACTGTACAAATGAAGGTTGAGAACATTATTTCAAGGCGAGCAAAATCTTCGTTAATAGAAATTAACTTATTGGCACTTAAAAACAACAGACAATGCCCCATAAAATATCTGTAGGAAATTTTCATGATGCGAGTTTTGAGATACCTTTCTTTCTTTGTAGTTGCACTCTTGTCTTTTGTTCTACCGCAAACGGCGGACTTGTTAGTTGTCGAAAAACTACGAGACAGTCTTGTTAATTGACAGCAGAATGATGGACGGGCATTTGTTAAAGATTCTTAGATGGCCTATTCTTGCTTCAGAGATTCAGTATATGTAAACAAGTTTTTTGTGGTATTCTTTGTTAGGTATCAGAGAAAGTTATTTGCAGTTTCAATTTTATCCTGCTGTATGGTTTTTAGGAATTGTCGCTATAATTTGTAATTTATCTTTCTAATTTTTATATCAAACATATTTCGAAGTAATGCTCTAGACAGGATTATATTGTTGTTAATTACATAAAGAAATATTATATTGCAAAGCTTACTTTTACCTAATGTAAAAAACCTACCTTATCTTTGCTTTAGGTTATACTTATCTCTTTATATTTTCAAAAACTGTCAAT
>SMLS01035135.1:0-19706 GCA_004785975.1 Popillia japonica | reverse complement strand
GCGTAATTTTTCTCCTCATGATTGACAACCCATTCGATTAACACCGAGAGAATATCGTAACTAGAAGAGGCCCTGTTAGACTGTCCTAAACAAGATCTTGTAAGTTTCCAAAAAAATTAGATTTAAACATTTTGATAGCCACCTACCCGAAACTATGAATACGCTGCGATAGCGTCGCGTAATTTTTTCCCCGTTATTGACAAGACATTCGATTAAACCGAAATATTCTCTTGTTACAAAGATGTGTATCGGATTTTATAACAAAAATACAATTCGCACTCAAGTTTCGATGTGAGCGCTGCGCCAATTTTGGATCGCCCAAAAATTCACCACCACTAAATTGAAAATCTATACGGTGGAGGTACAAGATTAGTGTGTTACGTGATTAGGGAATTATTGAATCACCTTCACGTAGATGGAGTACTGAGTCCTGTGTGATATTGGGGGGTGGTCATATATCAAGCTGCGATAGCATCGCCTACTTCGTTATCTCGAATGAAGTACTATTCCACATTGCTGACACACAGATTTAGTGTATTAGATCTGCATATATAAAAAGTCACAAAACTATGAAAATCATATAAATCCAAAGGCACTACTTAAAAAAAAGGAAACTTTTACATCACACAACAACCTCCGAGTTTCAAAGAAACCACAACAGATTTCCACAGATATTTCTATCATATCTAACGAACGCCGAAGGAAGATAATGCATTTGTCGAAGATTGAACTGGAGGATAAAAAAGGCATTAAAAAAAAGGATGATGCCCGGAGGAGGGGAGAGGGGTGCAGACGAATGATCCGGAGGTCAGCAGACGGTAAGAAATGAGGCATGACGGGTTAACAAAAGAAGTTGCCGACATAATCAATGCTGACCAATCAGCAGGCACTTTAAAACCAGCCAACAAAACAGATCACACTCGACTTTGGTTGGCTCGAAGCCGACTATACGTAAGAAACAACAAGGATGATGCATGTATATAGATTTTTATACGTTTAAATATGAAATTATTTCTCCTACATGAAAACTTGGCGGAATGTTTAAAAAGATTTGTGGTGGTCCTGTCACTGTTAACATTAGACATAACAACCACTAGGAGGACGTGTCTCCTAATATCTATTTGTCATCTTCAGAAATCACAGCCGATAATTTGGAAAAGTCATTTGTCAAACACGGACTTCTAAGGGCATCGACTGGTCTTAAAGAATGAAACAGTGACCTACGCGGTTACCGTGTCTAAAAGCTTATCTTATAGCAACCCTTTATCCGCTTAAATGCGACGTCCCTTATTGTTCGGGAACTGTTTTTACCTGTTTAAGTAGAAAAGCTGCGGTAAAAATAATAAATACGTGGTTTTAACTCTGTTCCTAAATGGGATTTCAATTTTACGGTGTCTCGAGAAAGGGATATTTCGTTTCCTCATTGTGAGCGGCATAATTTATGCAACCCAATATACGGAATATAATTAAACACTACAACTTACAACGAATGGAGTATATTTAGATTAGGATGAATGGAAATATAATTGAGAACGAGATTTGAATGGATGATTGCAAATTTTACATAAAAATCGCGGTAATTGCGCATTTTTCATGTCCTTAATTAAAACAGCCGCACCATTACTTGTGAGTACACGTGTAGATGTATCAAAGTGCTAATTTGTAATATAACCTTTTTGTTGTGAAATACTGCATCAATTGTAATATATCTTGGAAAAACACGGAAATCGCCTTTACGTAATCGACGGAGCTAAACGATTAGATAAAAGCGGACACGAAACAAATGACGAGCGCCGTTTGAATGTAAAACTGCCGATTTTCCCCGTAAGTAACATATCGGAGAATCGACAATAATGTAAACAATTTTTCGCTGTAAATCCGGACATATTTAATTTTATGATGTCATCAGCATGGCAAATACATACTTGACAATTTGCATTAAATAAGAACGCATATCAGACTAATTTAAATTTATCAAAAAGATAACACCAATGTTTATCTTGGATCAAATAAAACAATAGAACATATTTTTTTGTCTAACGCTAGTTTTAGAAAACACAAAATTTTTTTGATTAATTTTAAATATTTATACACTTCCGTGTACCTTAGTACCTTATTTGTTACGTTTAGCGGAGGCAACAACCCCCAATTTACACCTTTATAATCTAATTAATAGTAATAATCTAGAAGTTACTCACCATATTTCACGGCCAACTCTTTCGTTTTTATTTTTAATTTCCCGCACTATATAACTGCCAATATAATACGACAAATACACGTTTACAGCGACATTTTCACGCGGAATACAAAATCGAACTGTAGAGATAAAAAAATTCTCTCACTCAGTGTGATAACAGCCTTTAAATGTTACTACCATACACTTATATTATGGTGTATAGTAGAAAGCGTCAGACTTAAGTATCCTTGACTTTAGTATGTGTGTAATTTACTGATATACAAACACGTGCTTTTCAGCAGTACAAATTATATTCTCGCATCGCCAAAATATCGTATGTAAGAATTTAAACTATAATCGCTGATTTGTGCATGCAAATATTCAAACTGAAATCTTATCGAGCAAGAGACACTTTAAAACTATTATCCTCTAAAATACGTATGACACACATCTCTATCTGTACTGATTACGTCAGAGATTATTAAATTAAAATCTAATTTCTCGAGACAGACACTCTCTCGATAATATAATTTCAAACCGTAAACGACGTAATATACTTTTTAATACAACAGCAACAGCTATAATATTGTTAGCCTGTTATTTTGTTTACGTAATTCTTAAACTTCAATTCGACTGAATAGAATCGGAGAAAACCAAGGTCGTCAATTAATTACTCTATAATTATAATAATTACAATCTTTTATAAAGTGGTATAATACAATTTGTATTTAATCTCCTAGCGCCATCTATGAGCGAGTAGTCGAATTATACAAAAGGATGCGAGGAAATATTTATAGATCTCTACTACGGTTAGGGACGCTACTCACAACGAGATGGCGCCACCGTTAATTAAATTCCATTTCAAAATTGGAATTTGCGTCTTGCGATCGAACAAGTTAATGCAGTTAATTTGTCACTCGTTGCTCAATAAATTGGAAAATTAATATCGAAGAGAAACAAACAAAAGATAATTTCACATTTACATATTAATAGGGATGTCACGTCTATTTATAACGCGCCCTGAATTTTCAAGGAAAAAAAATTATATAAATAAATTCACACAGACGCAGTGTAATAACAAAATTTTACTTTTTCTTTCTCAGTTTCGGCCGTTTTAAGAGAAATAAACACATGCGAAAGTCACCTTTTCGATAATTCGCCGAGAGTTCAAAAAAACATTTGCGCACTGACCTAGGCTAAACCTAAAAATAGGCCCTCACATTTTTAGACTTTTTATTTCTTATGAGATGACCGGATGGAATAAATACACAAAGATCCAGTTGGAAATATGTACACGGCCGTTCAAATTATGCGCGGACTAATTTTGTAGCGTTGGTGATGTAAGTTTGGGGAAGGTGACCTGAGTCGGCTGTTTTCTGATGATTTTATTTAGTTGTTGCAGTTATACTTATATAAGAGGGTTGAGACAAGGCTCGGTCTAAATGTGTCCTGTTAATTTTGTCTCCTAATGTATGTTTTCTTTGTTAATAATCCAGAAATCTGTGATCCCAATAGGGTTGTCGTCACTTCCGATTATAGCGGATGTGGAATTAAATTATTACTGACCCTAAAATGCAGCCAGTTAAAAATAGAAGTAGTGACAGCAGCCTCTGCACTTGATGTTATCCATGATTCAGATTTATACTTATATATCTTCCATCTATTCTTGGAGCTTCTCTATAATTTCGCCAGCATGCAACGTAGGAAAATAATTAATACAATTGAGAGCTAACGCTACGCCGAAATATATCTCAAAACGAAAATAGCTAGACAAAGCAAGGTTGAGTTCGTTACTTCGTTTCGCCTAGACCTCTAAGGGTCGATACACTCGCGTTATTTTTTTCGAAAAGCGAAAAAAAGACCGTCCAGACGGACAATTTCACGTGCGTGCAAAAAACTCCACGCAGCATACATATACATATATTTAACATGCAAAAGTTCGCTGATAAAATAGATATTTTTAAAACCGCTTTGATCTTAAGGCGCAATTTTATTTTCACATACGACCTTCTAAATCATGTGCTATTTTGAAAAACAAACGTAGCGGGGTCACTACACTAATACGCACGGTGTGTTGCATACGAATTTCGACTTCAATAAAGGGATTAAAGGAAGATTTCTAAGAAATTCGAGATGATAAACGTGGGAGCAAAGGTGAGAGATGGAAACTGATACTCGCTTCTGATCTGCAAACATGTTCGCGGAAAATTTCATTTTTTTTGGGTTAATGGAATATGTAATGGTATCCTTTTCGTTGCGATAAAATGTTTGCACCGGTTACGGTCTCATATTTCGAAAACAAAAATTCTGTTTTAAGATACGAAATACATAACGTTCTCTACTTACGTTCAGCAAAATACAAGAAACTGTGTCATTGCAACGCAATTAAGAGAAGAAAATAATATAAATTCGTACTTACATACATTTCGCGGATAAAAATCAAACTTTACTCACTAAGATTACAGCGAATATATTGAAAAATCACACGTAATAACTCTATTAATGATATTGTTCGCAAAGTTCTTGGTCAACAACTAAATTATATGTCATTATGTATCTGACAAATCATACATATGTATGTATGTAATAAACGTTTGATACAAATATATACAGAGGTTGTAGAATAAAATGTTTAGCTTTATTTCCCCGAAAACGCGCTTTAAAACGTAAAGACTTAGATAATCGGACCTTGAAATCTACCTAATATGCGTAAAATGCGTCAAAGAAACTAGTTCAGATCACTTAAAAAGGAGGTATTGTATAAAGTATTTAATTCTAAAAGCGACTCTGTTAACACGAATTCCACCTGGTATTATACAACTTTGAAGCAAGTTAAGGTAGAAGAATGACTCAGCAGGATCAATGCAAAAACCATATAAAGTCAAACAAACGTGTATACTAGTTTTCATTGCTATAAACATGTACAGTCAGTCAAAGTAAAACTCGCACACTAGACTGCCTAGACTGCTATAAAAATGAGAATAGAACTAAATTAGCAAAGATGGTGGAAAAAATTAAAATAAGTTTGTCAACAAACACAACAAAATAGAATATTTGCGGATATGCCGAGGAACATCGAGAAAAGTATTTTCTGTGTTGGAAAAAAAAGTAATTTTCACAGATGAGAGCAAATATTTTTGATTCACAAGGGGAACACCAAGGTTCTTTTTATACCTCCGTACAACGAAGCGTGTGTATCGCAGTGGACTGGATCTACGCCTCCGACTAACGAATAACGAAAAGGAAAATAATTGCGACCAACCCACATGGAGGAGGTTCTATTATGGTTTGGGGATGTATGTATGTCTGCCCACACTTCATTGACAGTACCATGGATCAAAATATGATGATGATGATCAGAAACTTTGTTTGCCTAATCATTAGCCTGAAGTTATTGAAACGCCTCCCCAGACTCCAGATCTCAATGTTATTGAGAACTTATAGAGGCTGTTAAAAATTGCGGTACGCCATCATTACTTAAAACTATATTCAGGGAAAAATGGTTGAAGATATTCCCAGAATATCCTAAAACATTGCCCAATAAATTGAAATAATTCAACATTAGAACCAAGAAAGGACTACCAACAAAATATTAGAAGTAGCAAAGGTAGACCCTCAAAATCCAAACTGGCAAAACACACTAGATATACAGAGAGCACCATCACTTAAAAAGAAAAATGAAAGAGACAACATATATAGGACACCATAAGCACACCAAGTGTACAAGGTCCAAGACATGCGGGTGCCATTACTAAAAAAAAATAGCTTACGCTCTTTTTCAGGGGAAAATCTTCACAAACATTGACCGAACGAACGACCACATCCCCGGTCACCCTACGGAATTCCCCCGGGCTTGCACAAAAGGTGGTTATATATTTTTTTTAATAGAAACTATAGGTAATTTACAAAATACAGCATTTAGTTTCCCGAGTTCCACTTGGACTGACTGCATACAATGTAAAATAGATGAAGATTTACAGTCTTACTTTCGATATGATCCTCGTATATTCCCGTGCGAAAACAAACATATTCCAATAGGAGTATGTACCTACATATTATTAAATATGTCAGTAAACTCATTCGAGTGACCTTCAGGAATCAAGAGAAAAATGTTTCAAGATTAAAGGCATTGAAATTCTGCCAAAGCAGATTTAACTCATTAATGTCGAAAAACAAAACATGATTTGTACGGATACCTTAGCATGTAGGTGTTGCCGCGAAGGAAGCAATATTTATGAGTGAGTGTATCCCTTTGTCTTTTTGTTCGAATTGCGACGTCCTCAATAGAGAAAATTGTACCGCAGAGATATGTTTACGACTTCTGCAATAAGATTCCAAAAATATAACATATCTATAAAGTACACCTAATGGATCATAATACGTATATATTAGCGATAATATTTCATCGTAGGCATATTGATAATGGAACAACAACTGTGTGTACACTTTAAGTGAGTCATGCCTACAAAGCACAATTTTGCATCGCAATTTAATGATCGCTATCACATATTTATAATCAACATAACTTGAAATTGAAGATGATTCTTATAATTGAAATTAGAACTGTCGAATTGCGTGAACTATTTTTTTAAAACCATTTTCGCCCGGATATTTTCGTGCATCACTGTACACGAATTAAAAAAATTATTTTTAATCCTCAAGGTGGTGAATCCCCAATTTTATATATATTAGAAAAAAAAAACAAAAAAACTTACTTCTTGCGTCAGTTCCAGTCCTAAATCTAGCTGCTCAGCATTCTCTTCGTTGTGGACCAGATTTAATTCGTTCTCTTCGTTGTGCGGTGCAGATTGAGGTGGTGTTATCTCAGGCAATGGTTCTTCGATGATGTTTGGCCCAGTTCGATTGACGTTCAGCAAGTAGGCTGTTATATCAGAATGGTGGATCGAATTTACTCGATTGTACCGTCCGAGGGAATTAAGCTCTGCGAATACTTCTCGTTCATGGTTTAGGAGGACCGAATCCAGGCTTTTCGGGTGGATGTAGTGAGCACGTAGTAGGCCAGAACTGTACGATCTCCAGCTTGTTCCATTGTCCAAATCGAAGTCGGTTACATTATAGAGGTCACTTTCGAAATAGGAGTCAGGGTGTACACGGAGTAAACTCAGTATTAGGGCTAGTTGTAGCAGTTCGTCTCTGTAAACTTTCTTTAAGCTCAGCATGTTCGGTTAGGTGTTTTTTTCAGAGTTTTTAAAATTTAAATATCAACACTTAACCTAAAAAAGAATTCGATGTTATTAAAGTCTTTTGTTTTCCTATGACTGATGTCATAGTTTTCTCTTAAAGCAGTCCATTCTCATATATTTTCACTGTGTTTTTAGCAGGTGTATGCACCGGGGATCACTTGTAAACAAATTATTAAATTTCTCCTTATTCATTCAATTTGACGTTTAAGAAAAGTACATTTAAATAACCGGCTGTAGTTCAAAATTCTAAATGCAATATGATGCAATTTATAAAGATGCACTTGGTTTGGCCGAGTAGATGCTTCTTCCTCTGACAAACACAAATTTGTAGGTGAAACAACGTGCTTTTTACCTACTTAAAAACAATTCTACGTATTGTACAAATACACTTCAATACACGACAGTCAATTTCATACTGTTATGTATTTGCGCACGTTTTAATGTAGTAGAGGGGAGATTTTATAAAGGTGAAAATTCCCAATATAACACATAAACAAAGAAAATTACTAAATTTAAAATAGGATCACCTTAGTACTTAACAGGATGGCGAATATGATTTAAAAATGTACACAATTTCCAATTATCTTCGGCTAGTCGAAAAAGAATTCCGTCTATTTATAACGTTTTAATAATTCGGGAATCATACACGTGGATTCACCAAGAAAACGAAAACACAAAACAAAGCCTATTTTCCCCGAAACACACAAACAAAAATAATATTCCGTCTTTACGCGTTTTATATTTAAATTTTATATATTACGTGCATCAGACATTAATCAAATTTACAAGCCTTATACCTCCTTAATAAGTCAGCGTTAACATGTTTTAAATTCAAACGCTACTCATAAACATGCTACTTTTGACCTCTATTTAAATTTAATGGGATTAAAAACAGGCTAAGCATGTTAACTTACGTAGGTGATCGGGTACATTTCCCATAAAATGCATTATAGGTATTATTTTTAAAATTTTAATTACGCTTTCGCTATCAGGAGAAATTAACCACAATTCACTAAAAGGATGTACGATAAAATTGTGTAATTTTGGAGAATATATGAAAGAATTAAGACAACCAGCTTTAATTTTTGCGTCAAGATAAAAATATAAACGATATTTACCTACATTTTCGCCGCAAAATTTCGCCCCAAGTTGACACAAAAATTTTCAAAATTTTTTCGCTAGAATGTGGCGCCATCTTTGCAGGAATAGCCGAACTCCCTGAAAAACAAAGTAAATCTTTTTAATTTTAATTATTTTTTTTTAATTTTCACAAATATATTAACGTAAAATTATGAATTAAGTGATAATTTTCTTTTAATTTTGATACAATTTTATAAATTTTACGAAAGCAGCCCATCTTGTCGGATCATGAACTGCTTGAAGGGAATAAAATATTTTACAATTTTAAACGCAATTTTCTCGATCAAATTTAATTTATTAATAAGTTAAATAATATTTAGCTACTTTAGAAGCGGATATTTAAAAGAATGATCGCGGAATAATGTTTTGCGCGAGTAGCGCCATCTCTAAGAGGATGGTTGAGTTACATAAATAATTACGATATACGGGGGCAGTTACAATAGTATTTTTTATTATACCTACTAAAACAGGTAAATTCCCGGTTCCCCCAAACAATACAGTATTGCTTAAAAGATTTTTTACAGTTATTAGTTGTATAACAGACATTTACGGGGTTATATTTTGGAAAAACGCAATTCAGTCCGTTTGATAGGGTGAAATAGTAATTTAATAAATTTGTTGGAGTTACCGGAATCTACCTGTACGAAACAAAACACTCCTTGAAATTGCATACATTCTACCGCAATTTTCTCCAATATTACACGGTTGTAAGTGCATAAATTCATCTTAAGTTGGTCATAGAAAGTAAGAATAAGATGTTTCGAGAAGTAGATTTCTAAATTATTTTTTTTCGAATATTTTTATAAAGAAAACGAAGTTTGCTTTACTAAAAAATTTATTTAGGAACATACAAAAGGAACATTACGTATCAAAAGGTTTAGAAACTCTGTAACTTTGTGATTTTTCCTCTAAAAATATAACTTTTCAATCAAATAAGGCTAATACTTTCGTATCACAGTAGAACAGGTACACGAATTAAATATAAATGAGCTATTTTTGTAGAAAAAATTCTTCTTGAATTAAACAAACAAAAAATCGCAGCTACTCCACGTCTTCTACGTTCTAAAAAGAAAAAAATACGATGAATAAAATGCACAAAAAGAAAATAAAACCCAACGGTCCTACAAAAAAAATTATGTTTATTAAAAATATAAACATTACAAGAAAAATATACAATCTCTGCGATAATACTTACGAATTTAGCAGATATAGTATGTTATGGCTCAATTTTAATTGGAAATGTATTTTTTCGGTTAAATAAGAAGGATCTAAATATGTTAACGATACATTAAAATCTTGAGATTGACTGATATAACGTAAATACGTCTTTAAAAGATGTTTTTGTACGCTTGCGTCCCCCAGATATAATTCTAAATTATTTAATAGCACGAATAAGGCAGATTTGGCAGTTTTAAAACAGCCTGCTGTGAGGAAATGGTAAATTTTAGATAATTCCTCGTTATCTACGATGTACGTGATTATAAAAAGAATTAAAAGAAATTTTGAGACGTCAACATCAGCAATAAACACGAATTTAGTAATATTTCCTATTATATTTAAAAATAAACTAACACTAACGCTATTAATATTATAAAATTGGGTTTGTAACAGGAGGTCGGCACAATTATCTAAGATTTTGTTAACATCTTCAGTATTCTCTCTAGTTAGCGTTAAATTCTGTGAAATTATAACGACAAAAATCTCGTAGATATAAATATCTGCAACCCCCCCAATCGATAAATCGTTAAAAAACGATTCTGTAACTTTAATATTAGAATTAAAATAATTAAAAATATTTAAAACGACGTATTTACTCTCGAAAATTAATTCTAAACAATCCTCATTTCCAATTAAAAATTTAAACAGCTCCTTAACAAAACTCACGTGAAATTCGCAACCGAATCTCGTTTTATCCGCTAATTTATTCGAATACCTCAAGAGCCCCAAGAAATAATTCAAATTTACCTGCTGCTCCCCGTTAGCTATAGACAAAGCTTCCTCGTTATCTTCCAAATCCGCAGTGGTCCTCGCGACTAGCGGCGAAATCGAAATCGTCTTGTAAAAGTGCCTGTCAATAAAAGCGTCACTTTGCCAAACCTCTAAAACCTCCTTTAACTTGTCAGTGACCCTCTTGCTGTGCTGCGAATCCGGGAATGTTGTCATGAATATCTTTGCAAGCTTCAAAATAAGCTCTACCTCATTCGTGAGATAAAGCGAATTTTCTTTTGTAAAATCTAAAGCCGTCATGTCCTCCATCAGAATATCAAACATTTTATTCCTCGGGCAACAAGCTATAAACGCCTTAATCGCAGGACCGCAAAGTAATTCATCGTCGAAGAATCTCTTTAGAGTCCTAACATCGAATGGGCATTGCTGCCAGATTAGATGACCGTTACTATTCGATTCCGCCAAAAATCCTAATATGCAAATTTTTACATCTAGCGAGGTTCGTTCGTCGAAGAGGTTGTTCGAAACCGATCTGGCGAATTGCGGGAATGCCATGAAGAAATCAACGGCAGCTAGTTCCCTGACGCCCTGCTCCGATATCGGCCCCATTGCTCGCATAGCTACCGATGAAATCAATTGTATCCCGGCGTTCCTACAATCCAAATTAAGATGAGATTAAAATTGGCGCAATTCATCGAGCATACTTGACTAGGAAATCTGGGTGGTCTAATTTACGCAACCCCCATTCAAAAATTGTTACAATAAATGGACGCGTTGCAATTTTTAACTCCGCATCGGTGATTAAGCATTCTAACATGTTTGTTTTTAATAATTGTTGATCGAGAGGTTCCGCCGCATCGATTAGGAAGTTGCCAATTTCATCTTCTACGAATCTCTAAAATAGGAAGTATAGAATTGGCGGGGATGATTTTAGAAATAAATTTACCCAAGGCGATTTAAGCGTCTTCAAAAACATGTGTAGAACATTCCTAATCCCAGCTGATTTTCTTAAATTGTAAGAAGCACCGTATTGCATGTGTTTACCCTTTAGAGCTTGATAAAATTCATAATATACATCATTATGGACCTGGTGCGTCGCTCTGAGCAGTTCCAACAAACGCTGGCTTAAAGTGACTATAACTTTCTTCATCGGAATGTTGTCGATGATAAAATCGCACGTGCTCAACAAATAATCAACGCATTCGCGAGGGTATTCAGCGCGCCCAGCCGAAACATACATATGATGAATCATAGCCTACAAATAATAAAGGAAGGATTAAATATTTCCTAGTTTAAAGATTTTAATCTAAACAACTCACAACCAGCGATCTCTCCACAGCTTTCCGCAACAATCTATGGTTCCTATATCTCCGTTTAGGGTGCGTTTTATATATCGCAACCACATTACGTAAATGCATGCAAATCATCTGACAATCAGCCACGTAGTCGTAGAATAAACTCGTTGTTTCCATCATTAAAGTCAAAATTTCAATATGCGATGATATATCAAACTGCTCAACATCCGAGACACTCCTAGGCTGGATAAACATAGCAATTTTTTCCACGATCCTATGACAAATTATGCCATGGATTATCTGAATTGTGTCGAGTCTCCCGATGTGCTGCAAAGTCTTCAGCAATATCTTAGCCATCGATAACGATTTATTTCTACTCCAGGGTAAGCTCAGCGGCAACAAATTCAAGAATTGGTGCAACAAATTGGCCACCATACTCTCGTTTAAAGCTTGATAAAACAATCGCTCCAAGACTCTCTCGACGACTGGTGATTCCGATGTGCTATCGAAGTAAGTCTGATACACCTTGTCCAAACACCCCAAATACAACTTCCCTGACTGTCGAAATAAAATCCTAGATACAGGATTTTCCGTGTATGTTCTATTAAGGGTATATGATGTTACTAAATAACTAGACGGCTTAATTAAAACTTCCAACGAAAAACAATATACTTCAGCGACAATCTCAGCGAAATGACTTTTAACCACCACATTCGTGTGCAACAACTCTTGAACCCATTCATAAAACAATATGCACTCCTCTCGAGTGTTACAATGTTTCGAATAATTCAAACAAACATGCACCTGGCTTATAAACAAATGAATACTTTTCTTCATACTCGTGGTTATCTCCGGCAAAGCGATTAACATCTTTTTAAACATCTCAAACTCGTACTTGGACACTGTAGCCTTCATGTTAGGGAAGTGACACAACAATTCAAATCCCATCGCAGAAACTGTTCTATCGTTACAGCGAGCAGCTTCCTCAACCAATTGCATCAACAGAACACGATCGTTAAAACAATGTCTAGATATATAAATGTGCTTGCAAATAATCAAGCGATAATACAAATCTAAATCCGCAAAAGAATTGAAAAGATGTGTACCTTGTTTTTTCGCATAAATTGGAACGATATATTTTGCGAAGCTGGTATTCAGAGTGCGTGGCCTGTAAAATTAAAAAGATATATCATTGAAATTACGAGTTTGAATTTACTTACTTATTCTGGTATGGTCCGTACAAATCCGTCTTCATTATCATATTCATACACGTAAACATATCACCTTCTAATGAATCCACGACCGTTTCAAACAAGATCGATGCAGAGAAAGCAAAATTATTATCAGAGAAACCATTCATAATATATCGCATTAATTTGTGCATATAAGAGTTCTGCCATACTTGCCTAATAGTCGTATATAAACTACTCGCAACTAAATATTCCACAACCCCAAAGTTTGATAAATTGAACAGACGATCGACGAAACTCACACATTCCTCATGCGTAAAATAAACGATAATTACATCAATTATATCTTCCAATATTCTTTCACAGTGATGATTTATATTAAAAGTCACAGTCTGCATTATTTCCATAAGGCTGAATCTATCTTTATTAAAAGGTATCTGCTCGTACATTTGAAGTAAAGCCTTTAGAATGTGAATAACATCTCCTTCGATTTGTAAATTCTCAACCAATTGATCATGTAAATCTTTGGCTACCTCAAGAGATACGCCTTTTAAATCTATCCGTTCGATTAAACGATATAACAGCCGTCGACGATGCGGCAAGCTCCTAACTGGATGAGTTTCAATGTGTCCATCGCTATTACTTATAACTATGCAATTCCTCTTTAAAATCGAGTTAATATTAGCAAGCAACTTATTCAGGTCGCGGTTACAGATAACATGCAACGAATCTGTATAGAGAGTGAGATAAATGTGGAATTGTCTCGGCTCATACTCTTCGAAACTTGTCAAGTTTCGTATTGCAGTTTCGAGATCCTAAAATATGCGGTATTGTATTAGAATTTGGTAAATTTATGTGGAAAATTGTAGGTTAAAAGGGGGTAGACGAAAACCTAACCTAACAAACCAAAATTTGTGATTACATGAATGTAGATTTAATGCAATATGCGCATAGATATTGTTTAGGTAGAATTTAATGTTTTAAGATTAAAATAAAGGATTCTTACCATATTTTTAAAGGTATTATTTATGGAAATTACTAGCGAAATTATCGTAGTTTTATATAAGCGCCATTTTTAGTTTTTATGGGTTTCGGCATGAAATTAGGGGCGGTTCTTCTCTTGTCGTTGCAAACAAGTGTGAAGTTGGGATTAATTAAAGAACTATTCGGGATTAAATTAATTTAATTTTGTAAAATAGAATATAATTGGTTTAAATATCTGATTTTATCTAATTTGCCTTTATAAATGTAAATTGCATTATTAATTGTGTAATTATGTGACTAATGATTGAAGAATTGCAGGGTTTATCGATCTTATAAAAGATGGCAGTAGTAGTATTGCAATTAGAATTGATTTTAAATATTTATATTTATTGAATAATATATTTTTATGTAATAATATATTTACTTTAATAATAATTGTTTGAAAACAAATCAGGTGATAAATTTCATATAAATAAAAATAAAAATTTACTGTGCGGTAACCGTTTATCCTACTTGACAGTTATTTATTTATTCGATGTATTTATGTATAGGCTAATTTATTACTTTGTGTGTGTATATGCTAATTAAAGTTAATTTCGTGGAAACGATATCGATTACTTACCATATTAAAGCGATAACATTACAATTCACTACATACAGCACTTTGACATGAGTACAAGTTAGGTATTCAGTTTAAAACGCCTGCGTAACACGAAATTTTCTGTTGCTAGCTTGATTTAGTTATGTATAGTGTTATTACCTATTTTCGTTTATTATTTTATCCATTCTTTGTGCTATGTTGCGTTTTATTTTTAAATGTACTGTTAACCGCGAGAGAGCAGTTATAATTGTTAACGCGCATTTTAGGTGCGTTTAAACCAGCTTTCCATTAATCTACATTTGTAATTATAGTTATCAAAACATCCATACCTTCGCGGAATTAATTAAATGAAAACAGTTTAGTTATTTGGAAATGGTATTTTTCCCAGAACAACAACCGCGTATTACTGGTGCAAAATAGAAGTAAAACCGTGCATATTCCAAATTATCTCAATCAAACAGAGGTGGGTCCATTTCTGTTTTATTTGCATCGATGAAGTTATTTTTGCGATTTTATTTTACGTTAGAATTTAATTAAAATAATTCGAATGTATACCTAGCAGAGCAAATTATTTCACTTAACCTTAACCGAGGAGTTTAAATACGGGCCCCCGTTTTTTGGTAATTTAAGCTTTTCGAAACAGGATTTTTAATGAGAATTTTCTGCCGCAATGGTCAACAGCGAAAACTAATTTTGTATTCGACCCGGGAACTTAGAGTTTGCTCAAGAAATTATTTGCGCCAGCCTAGTTGTGCATTGAATATTCGTCTTTTGAAGTAATTGAAAAAGTTAATTGATTTATTATTAATAAGTTGAATTTTCTTTTGCCTTTCAACAAACTGATAAATATTAAATAAAACGCTCCGTTTCTTACCAAACGAATTATTAATTATTAACGGGACAGATTTTCCGCGAGTAACTCGTCGGATAAAAATTGATTTTTAAGTTTGGGAAGTGTGTGTGCACCTATTGCTAATTAAATTAAGTGTATAACGACATCTTAAGCATTTTTTTTTGCAAAAATGCACGTAGGTAATTAATTTTAGTAAATTACTGAAGTTTTACAAAACACAGAAAAGCTTTGTTGTGTATAATTTGTAATTATTACGTGTAGGTATATGCATTAAGAACTTCAGGTTATTAAATGTGTGTAAAACATAGAACACGAGCGTGTGCTTTTAAAGTAAAATCCCCACGGAAAACTTACTCTAACTAATGCATTGCATACGTATGTATATGTTGTAGGTATATGTGTGCAGTGAGATTATTTTGTATGTATCCGAGATTTTCTCGCTTTTAAAATTCATAATTTTAAGAGCTGCACAACTTATAGAGGAAAACTAAATTGGTTCCTGTTTAATTCAAACTCGGTGGGACATCTTTCTAAATGTTATTACTGGGAAGCTATAAAAAGTAAATTGGTGCTTTGACAGAGATTTTTTTGACGAAACAGTTTACTGGGCTTAATACTATTACCAACCGAATAAATTCTTATGGAAATACACCCCTCCACACCGCATCCTAATCTGCTGCAATGACTCTCAATCTCAAATTAAGTCCTTTGATGTTTTATCAAAACCGTTTGAAAATTATCCCGATAATTGATTCGTGGACAAGATTTCGATTAGAATAAACTATTCCTCATTAGAAATAGGAGGGGCCAGATGGAGCTCCAGCCTAAGTCTGTCAAATCTGGTTACGAATTCCTTAAAGTTATGGTCTCAATCTTTACAGGTATGGCCAGCTTTATTTCTGCTATTTATGGATAAGATTTTGCTGATTAAACCTATATATGGGCAGCTTCGTTCATCAAACTCAGTAGATGGTTTCAGCCGATTCTAGTGCCTCCTCATTGACCTTGACGTTGCATAGGCATTTGTCAAGGTCAACGAGGAGGCACTAAAATCGGTTGAAGATCTCAAGGGCACGAGAGGCACATGAATCGTTAGAAACCTTAGTAAAATCAAACCAAGGTCAAAGTCAAAGCCATCGGTAGAAACCTAAAACCAAGTTCAAGGTCAGATGCACTTGAATCGGTTTCCTCGAGGGCACACATTCCCCCCTTATTTTCAAGGTTAAAAATCTATATATAAGGATACCGGCAGAAGGCTTTCTGTAGTAATATTGTTGAAAGTGATAATGGGTGAAGTGGGCGAGACTTGTGATTGTTCTAGTAAAAATTGCGTCCCAGCAGATAAAAGTATTATTTGCAATGAGATAGAAGAGAAGAGTCAAGTCGACCCGTGGAGGATACTGAGGACACCGAATTTTCAATTAATTTATTCTTACAATAAATAGGTTTTTAATAGTTCTGTGGTCCGTTTATCGAAGCTACACAAACGAAGAAGTGGTTTTGGTAATGTAGATGCTTAATTCCTTGCAGTGTCAGTACAGATCTATCAGTCCTTCTTCTCGTTCAAGAGGAGTCAGTTGGGAGATGAGGAGATAAAGATGGAAGGATTACTGGAATGGTCCAAAACAGCAAAACACCAGGAATCGACAGAATCACCTCAGATACTGGGAGGTGGCCATCAACAAAAAAGGAGACCCTAAAAAGCGTAGTAGTTAGAGAAAATGTCTGAGAGGATTCTAGACGAAAGAGGTAGACGATCGAAGCCCAAAGTGGTCTTCGAATGAAGCATTTTTTAGGTTCATCGCTTTAGAAAAGGTCATCGGTAAAATACATAACTAGAGCAAAAATATAAGAGAGCTCCAGAAATCTTCAAAGAGACCAGATTTCTGAGGGTATCTGAGGTTCCGCTCATCAAACTTAATTCAATTCATTTATTCTTACAATAAATAGGTTTTTAATAGTTCTGTGGTCCGTTTATCGAAGCAACACAAACGAAGAAGTGGTTTTGGTAATGTAGATGCTTAATTCCTTGCAGTGTCAGTACAGATCTATCAGTCTTCTTCTCGTTAAAAAGGAGTCAGATGGGAGATGAGGAGATAAAGATGGAAGGATTACTGGAATGGTCCAAAACAGCAAAACACCAGGAATCGACAGAATCACCTCAGATACTGGAAGGTGGCACCTACACCTCCGATCCACAAAAAAGGAGACCCTAAAGAGCGTAGTAGTTAGTAGTAGACAATCAGCTGAACGAAGCCCAAAGTAGCCTTCGAATGAAGCATTTTTTAGGTTCATCGCTTTAGAAAAGGTCATTGGCAAAGTACATAACGAGGGTATCTGAGGTTTTTAATGAAGCTTAAATGAATCGTCTTGGCATTGACGGCAGGTTTGATCCTCAGCTTTCCCCAAGCTTGTATAGGTGGTACTTTAGGGTGACATGAATCTTTGCTAAATTAAGTGTCTTCCTATTGTTCACCCATTTATTGATTGCTCGTTTCAGATGGCTTTGTTCTAGACCACAAGAGGAATTAGGTCTAATAAATGTTAATTTTATTATTTTTTAATTATTCTTACAATGAAAGTAAAGGGTGGGCAATCAAATTTGAGAGATGAGCAAACGATATAGCGCCAAAAAAGTTCATTTTTAGATTTTTGGTTTTTTCGCCAAAAAAATTTTTGGTGGGTGGGCAAGCGAAAATTTTTGGTGGGCAATCCTGGACTAACGATTTAGTTGCAAAAATGTTCGAATTTTTCACTAAAACATTCTTTCCCACATAAAAGAAGTTTTTGGCCGGTGGACAAACGAAAATTTTGCCTGGGCAAACGATATAGCGTGAAAAATGCCAAAAAATGTTTTTTTTTCAAATAAAATATTTTTGGAGGGTGGGCAAAGAAAACTTTTCGTTGTTTTTGCCGCTTCTTTGAAAGGAAGAAGATCTAGTGGACAATTTAGAAATGTGGAATTACCTGCTGCAAGAGTGTGGAATGGGACTCAACAAAAACTAAATAAAAGTAAGCAAGCCAGCCAATACATTCCAGTATCTGGGAGGAGAAATTAACTTCTACGAAAAAAAAATGAACCTCCTAAACAACCCTGCAATACTTGCTAAGGCAGTACCAATTTCTTTGCTTTGTTTTTGCAGAACTGATTCGAAATTAAAAATATATCTGGATATAACAACGCGTAAAAGTATAAAATTATTTCCGTGGAATAAAGAAAAACTTTTCGTCGCTATTACTCGAGTTTAACGTACCTCTTCCTCTATTGTTATTTAATAATATCTTCCGCCGTATTCAACCTTATATCCTTAGGTATTGAATTCTTCGAAACGATGCGCCTTCAGCAACAAATATACATTCTAACAATGTTGGAAATTGTTTTCTGGATATGAAGTACTAACTCGCATATTTTCCTATTACTTCCGAGGTAAACGGAAAACATAATATAGATATGTATCTACATATACATAGAATTTAATCGACGAAAAAATATATACCGTGCCCTCTCACTTATTTACTAATGCAATGTATTCCAGGTTAAAACCCGATCACGTATGAAACGTAGAACTGTATACAGGTAGTTACTAATTGCAATTGCCCGAGGATAAAGAACTCCAAACGTGGGAAACGTCGGCTGCTAACACCAGCCTCAACCAAGCATTCAACATTGTTACGTTTCACAGATTCGTTTGCGAATTTTAAACATGGTAATTTCGGTACCGTTTTCAAGAAAAATTACCACCGCACTATGGCGGGCGGGGGGCCCGCACTTGCAAAAACGGCCCTAATTTGTGGCTGGACGGCGGGGCCCGCGTCTCCCTTAAGGGCGTGTAATATGGAGGGAAGGTATTAATTAAAAAGCTCTTTCAGTTACAATTAAAAGTGTTCTATTACCTAGATGATGATTAGAAATGATTTTATGAACATATCTTATTTCACTTATAATGTTTGTATATTGCTTCCTGAAGATTTCAATATTTATTTATTTATTTTTGTATGTATGTATATTTATAATGTATGCAAATATTGAAATAAATTTATTATTATTATTATTATAATTATTATTATTATTATTATAAAATATACATCAATGTACTTACCGCTGAGGCTGAGTTCATTGCTTATTATCGCAGATATAAGGGGGGATAAATAGGGGAGAAAATGGTTTTTTCGAATTAAAACAGGGGGTTCAATATAACTGTCTTTATTTCAATTCCATCTCTACTATATAATAACCTAGGTCTGTTTTCATTTTTTTATATATATGTATAATAATATGGGTGCGTTCCCAAATTTCACGCATTTCTTTTTTTTTT
>SMLS01035134.1:0-12531 GCA_004785975.1 Popillia japonica | reverse complement strand
AAAAAAAAAATTGAATAAAATAGTTTAATATCATACCCTGATCGCATCAATCATTTTTTTTGTTATTAAATAAAAATATAAATAAATAAATAAATAAATAAGAGGCAGTATAAACTACGTCTTTCCATTCAACAACATTGGTCAAAAATTTGTACAAAAATAAATGAAGAATATTATTTTACAAACGCCTCACCTTCTGTATATAATACTCCTTATTAATTACATCACAATTTCTATAAAACATCCATTTTTACCATATAAACACTAGATACGACAAGCTGAAATTGTGTCTACGAGATAGTCCCAATCATTGACTAATTCCTCAATTTAATTCATTGTAAAAGGATATGTATTTAATTGTGCTTATCAGAGGACTGCAGTCTTTAGTGTCACGATGGTGTGAGTACGTGGTGTATGTGTTTAAACGAAATTGACAGGGCTGTCGTGGCTATCACTAAATACAACTTAATTGGTAGCACGACAGACGCAGAATTCGGCTCGATAGGAACAATTTCCACTTCCGCCATCTTGAATATCGATAATAGGAGGTGGGAGACGAATTCCGGGTTCCTAGAATTGATCTTGTCGCCAATCGTTTCCAACAATTCGGCGCATTCCTTCTGCAAACCCAAAATAGAAATTAATAAATAGGTTTTCGGACGAATGCGCTTGCGCAGTAGTATAATTTGGGTAAACATTAACCTTCTCTTTCGAGAGGCTCTCCATCGGTGACAGCATCGTGTAGTCGACTTCCTCGGATAATTTCCCGACGATTATGACGTTTTCCCGGGTCGTATTGAAGAGCTCCAACGTACAGAGCGTCTGGAAACAATTAATTGTTTTATCAAATTAGTTTATCGCGAAATCGGAGTTCAAGTGGTACCCTTATCAAATCTACTTATATCTTCCTCATTTCTTATCGCTTAGTCTGAACACATGTGCATTTACATATCAAAAACTGTGACAAATCATTGGGATGCTTTAGTTTGGCGGTTGTCCTCGACCGAGCACCATCGATTAAATGGCCGGGTTTAGATTAATTTTACCAATTTTTATCGGGGTTATCCTCACAAGCGGTAAGTTTATTTTGATCTACGTAGATAGTTGGCAGGTGTTCAGGATTTACGAACACCTGCAATGGATTTTGATAAAACTTTTTATTTACTTTGTTTAAAATTTTAGATACAATTTTAACTAGCGTGATAGAATGTGAGACGGACGGGGATTGCATCGACGACGCCACCTGCACGGACAACCTCTGCCAATGCCCTGAGGGGTTCGTCTTCAGCTTGGATGGATACCAGTGCTTAAGACGTAATTCCCTCAAAAATTATTAATAAATCACCAGAATAAAATTCTCATTTTAGACTCGATTGGGTACCAATCCGAATGCGAGGACGACGCCCAATGCTCCTATTTAATGGGGAGGCATTATTGCAATTCGGGGGTTTGCGATTGCGACACCGGATATAGATACCTCCACGGTAGATGCGTCATAGCTAAAGGCCTAGGTGAAAGCTGCACTAGAGACGAAGAATGCCACGTTAGCAATTATTTCGAGGCTATGATTTGTTCCGACGAAAATATCTGCGTGTGCAACGAGGGCTACTACGCTAGAGGCGATTACGATTGCCGACCGGAAGTGACTGGTATTCAATCTTCATTTTAACGAAGAATTTTCGTTTAATTAAAAATTTTACTTCAAGAAATCAATGGTAATTGCGCTTTGGATATGGATTGCATGATGGACGATGCCTTCTGCGACATCTACCAATGCACCGCGATCACAACGAGGGGGGCTCGGATAGAATCGAAATCGAACGTTTCCGAAACTCGAACCGATATCGCAACCTACGGTAAAAACAATTTTTAATTATTAAATTTTTAAACTTAATCCGAATTTCAATAGTTGTTGGGGCAAGCTGCGCCACCTCCGCGGACTGCTCCGACGTCCCCAACTCGGTTTGCTCCCCTTTAACGAAAGAATGCGTCTGCAGGAGAGGGTACTTCCTCTCAGGATCGAGCTGTATTGGGGAACTTGGAACTGATGTCGGATGCACCCAAAATAGTGATTGCCCCATAACGCCGAGATTATGCCGGAATGGGGCTTGTGTTTGCCCCACCACCCATTACCACAACGCGGCTTTAACGGGGTGCCTCCGCGGTAAATATTGAGATTTTGTGTTGGGATTTTTAAAAATTTTCGCCAATTTAGTTGCGTACACACCGGATTTCCCATGCGTGCAAGATCTGAGCTGTCACATTTTTGGGGAACAAGCGCTTTGCGTCGATAGAGGTTTTGAGAGGTTCTGCTCCTGCCCGTTAGGGTACGCATTGAATGAGGAGACGTATTTATGCGAGGGTACCGATGGGGAGGTCTGCGATACCGGGGCTTGTGTCGTAAGTAGTGATTGCAGCATCGTCAACGCGGTCTGTATAGATGGGCTCTGCGGCTGCGACGAAACTGATAGATTGGAAGAGAATACATGCTTGCCCAGTAATATTTTTACGATTAATTTAATTTTTTTTAATATTAATTCCAAAATTTAAAATTAGATGTTGGCGGGGCTTGTGACGCAAATACCCGAATCTGCGACATAGAAAACGCGGATTGCGTCGATGACGTCTGCTCTTGCGATGAGGGCTTCACAGGAGTTGATGACACAACTTGCATGCAAGTTTCCGCTGGACTTTACGATAGTTGCGAATACGATATCCAATGCTCCTTCGTGGTAGCAGATTCCGAATGTGTCAACGGCCAATGCCAATGCGCCTCTACATTCACCGAAAAAGACGGCGCCTGTCTTCAAGCTAAAGGTAAATTTTAATTTTACCAAAAAAAAAAATCCCAAAAAATCATCATTTCGTTATTCCAGCGTACGGCGATTATTGCGTCAACCTCCAACAATGTCAAGTGCTCCTAGGAGATAACATACAATGTAGGAACAGTATTTGTCAATGTCCCGCTGATATGGTCCGATCTAGCGATGGATTGAGTTGCAGAGACGATGCCCCCACCCTGAAAGCATCCACGATTCTAATTGTTGCCTTTATAATTTATTTAATCCAATAAACTATCTATTTTTTTTAAATATTATCACGAAATACAATTTCACTTTTAATGGCATTCGCCTGGCGAAGTTTCAGGTATAAAACTCCCTATAAAGGGCGCACATCTATTCCTATCCTGGGGAATTACAACAGTGGCGGAATAGTTACGATTTTTATCGTTCTAGAGGTGGCAACGGTTTTGCTTTCATTGTTATTTTTATTTCCTTCCCCACTCAAACCGGCCCTTCCCCCCTCTATTGTCAGAATTTTTGACACATTGACAGCTGTCACACCGTAAATTCGTTTAATCGCTAAAATACTCCTAACAGATATTTTTTAGCTGTCAAAATTGGTGTGACAGCTCGAAAAATTATAAAATGAGGTATAATCTTTCTTTAATCTTGTGTATCGTTACAAATAAAACATTTCCGGTAACATCCATTACAGAAATATATTTTTTCTTCATTTGACAGCTGCCAAATTGGATATTTTTTTAATTTTATGTGTCATAACCTCCAAAAATTTTCGTTAAATTAGAGATTTAAACAATTTTCACGGCTACCAGCCCCTAAAAAACATTTTTTAAATTTTATAAACTTTAATTGTTGTAACTGTCAAAATAAACAAAAATGACAAGTGTAAAATTATAAAATTAGCTATTATCTTCTTTAAATCTTGTGTACCGCAACAAAAATAACATTTTTGGCGATTTTTTCATCTGACAGCTGTCAAATTAGCAAAAATTCCACAAATTCCACTAATTTTAAAATTTAGACCATTTTGACGGCTACCAGCCCCTAAAAAACACATTTTTTTGCAAATTTGGTAAATTTTGTCTTCAAAAAAACACATTTGATGGGCAAAATTGTAAAATTTAATGGTTGTAGTTGTCAAAATAGACAAAAATGATGTGTAAAATCGTAAAATGTGCTACTTTCTTTTTAAAATCTTCAATTCTGTAAAGACTAAACCATTTTGTACTATCACCAATACGTAAAAAGCTAATTTTTTGGGATATGGCAATTGTATCTGTCAATATAGACAAAAATGACAGATCTAACATTATAAAATTTTGCGATTTTCTTTTTAAAATATTCAATTCTGTAAAGGTTAATGATTTTTTTATAGTCACCAATACGTAAAAATCATATTTTTATAAATTTGATAATTGTATCTGTCAAAATAGACAAAAATGACAGCTCTAACATTATAAAATTTTGCGATTTTCTTTTTAAAATATTCAATTCTGTAAAAGTTAATCATTTTTTATGGTCACCAATATGTAAAAATCATTTTTATAAATTTGATAATTGTATCTGTCAAAATAGACAAAAATGACAGATCTAACATTATAAAATTCGAGATTTTCTTTTTAAAATATTCAATCTGTAAAGGTTAATCATTTTTTATGGTCACCAATGCGTAAAAATCATATTTTTTACAAATTTGATAATTGTATCTGTCAAAATAGACCAAAACGACAGGTCTAAAATCACAAAGTGTGCGATTTTTTTTTGTAAAGCTTCAATATTGTAAAGATTTAGAAGAAGAAACAATTTTTTACGATCACTAATACGTAAAGATGATATTTTTGGAGATTCGGCAATTGCAACTGTCAAAATAGAGTAAAATGACAGGTTCAAAACAACAAAATTAGCGATTTTCTTTATAAAATCAAATAAACATTTTCGTTTTTCGTTTTAAAATCTTCAATTTTGTAAAGATAAAACGATTTTTTATTATCACCAATACGTAAAAATCTATTTTTTTCAGATTAGAAGGGTGAAGATGTCAAAATCGACAAAAATGACTCGAATAAAACTACAAAATCTGGAATTTTCCTTTTAAAATTTTCAATTCTGCAAAAGTTAACCACTTTTTCATCACCACCAACACCTAAAAATCATATTTTTTCAGGTTAGATAGTTGGATCTGTCAAAATAGACCAAAATGACAGGTATAAAATTATAAAATTCGCTTTTTTCGTTTTAAAATCTTGAATTCTGCGAAAATTAATCAATTTCTTACCATTAAATAAAAATAGATTTGACAAATCTAACCTAAAAAATCCAGCCAGTCATTTTTTCTTAAAATAAATTGTTGAATTTTAAGTTTTGTTGAATTTCTAAATGTCTAACCACCACCGGTATGTAAAAATAGCATTTTTTCTCGTGCTTAACGATTTGAGATGTAAAAATCACATCAATACACCTAAATATTTATTTTACATAATAAATTAAATAATATTATGCATTAAAACTAATAATAATTAATGATTAACAATTTTTATTTTTGCGCGAGAACTTTTTAAACGAACCCCGTATACTAGCATCAATTTTATTCGAAACGACCTTGACGTCAGCCCTCAAATCTGATTGGCTTACACGAAAGTAATTGACTTAAGTCATTTAAAACGGAGAAAACGCAATATTAATCGAATATAAGCGATTAACTCAGGTGTTTATACACAAATATCAACACAAAAACCCATTATTTACATATTTTAAAGCGTAACACGTTTAAAAAGAATGAAAATAGGTTTTTATATAGTTTCAAGCCTTTTTATGCGGTTCGGGCGAAGTTATTACCGCTGCCGGGGGGAGTCCGCCTGCGCACTAGCCGAATACTAGGCGGCTGTGTCATAATTTCAAAATGAAGACGCTGCGGCTTTATTTAGTGACATATCCCCGAATAATTAATGAAATGTTAGTATTTTTACGCGTAATTAATCCGATTTATGTGCAATACTAGTGGTGTGTGTGTTAAACTTGATTTTATTCGTTCAAATTTCAGAATATCTGCATTTATCGGAGCGGTGCGAGTAATTTTGACGGAGTTCGGGCATAATTTTGTTATCTAGTGAGATTTTTCCGCTTAATATAGTGCTGGACGAGGATAGGGAGCCGTTCCGTGATCGGGCTGGTAAATATTGTTACTATTCGTTTAATTCTATCGTTTAATGCATTTTTTTTTTCGTAGGATGGTGAATTGCTGTAATTTCCACGCGAGCTAATTCGGATTTCCACCGGGAGATGGCGCGGGTTACCTGAAGTCAAGATGGTAAGTTTCAGTGCCTGAAAAAAATTTATTTTGTTTAAAAATCCTCTTGTTGTTACAGGAAGCTGACTTGGGGCATTCCATCTTGTGAAGATTCGAACGGTGAGTGCTTTATTTCTCTTTTACGTAAAATATTTGCGGTGGTGCAGCGGTTTGTTATTTAAATGCAAATGCAAATTCGCCTATTATGTTTATTTGTTATTGTTACCCAGTTTCGCGCATTCCCCGGAATATATAGGATATAATGCGCTTTGAATAATAATAATAATAATTCTTTTTTGCGACTTACCCCGTTTACGGCTTCCTGTTTAATAAAATCCTGCAGGACGTGCACTACATCTTGTACGGCCACCCTAGTGTGATTTTTATTAAGCTCCCTCTCGTCAACTTCGCTGTAGCCGAGGAACAAATAGACACCTTGCGGTAAATTGTAATCGCTGGGCGAGGGCTTCATACAGATGAATCTTCCCGAATAGCAAAGACAACGTCCCCTATACGCCTGATACGAGGGGGCCGCGTGATTGTAAAATGCGAATTCGGTCTTGCACGGCATCCTATCAATGCATATCGTCTTGCAGGCTAATTTCTCACCGATTTCGCATTCGCACACGTCCGAACATTCGAATTCATCTTCGTGATAAATCTGGAAAACATACATATAAGGAGCCTTATACATCGATATAACCTTCTACGTATATATAGGGACTCATGAATTTAAATAGGAGGAAATATAACCTGTTTCCCCCGCTTGTTCTTTACTGGGTATTGGAAGTTTACGCCGAGGTATGCTTTGGTGTGTGTGTGTTTTTTTTCTGAGGTACTTCCCTCGTGTACATAATATTTATTGACATATTCCGGCGCTATCATGTTTTCCTCAAACAAATTTAATCATGTAAACTGTTATTTTTAAGACGTCCCCTTTTTTTGTGGGCTATATTGAGTTCGTTCCACAAAGGAGGGATGCCCTATATCGCTACTAACGTGTTGTACGCGATATTTGTTTGCAAACATAAGCTATTATGATTAGAGGATGTAGATCGTTCAGAATTGATGTGTAGGGCCCCTCCAGTCTTTTTTAATTATGAAGGGCTTCAACCCTTGCAGAATTGGAGGTTTTTTCCTTTCGACGAGCAAAAATATTTTAGCAGCATTTTGGTGCAATTTACTCGAAAAATTGATAAAATTTAATGATGAAGGTCTTCAACCCCCGCCGAATTTGAGGTGGCCAGCTTATTTCTACCTCATCTTCATTTCTTTTTGGTGCTTTCCCCCCTTCTTCCTTAAATTTTGCAAAATCAATACTTGTCAAGCTGTCAGCTTTAATTTTTCGTTTAATTTCTCTACGTATCAAGATTATCACCTTATCCTTAAATCTCGCAAATCCAAAGTTTTAATTGCTCTTCGATGGCTGAGCTGGTTCTGGCTTTTCTGATTCGATTTTGTCTTCAAAGTCAACGAGATGGTTTAGAGCGATTATTTCCTCAATATCTCCGCTAATTCTAATTTCTAAGTTTGATTTCGTCATGCCTCGATGGGGTGGTGGCAAAATTTCTGCAAAATTTTGTGCTGGCTGCTTGAATTTTGGCTTGTCTTTAAAAGGATCTTCAACTTTAACGAGATGGTCTCCATTTTTTGTTTATAGCGATTTTTTCACGCCTCCATAAACTGTGAGGGTGTGGGTGCAAAATTTTTGATAAAATATGCTCTGGCGGCTTTAAATCTGGCTTATCTGTAAGAGCATCTTCAATTTTAACGAAATGGTCGTCAGTTTTTTGGATGCCAAAACGTTTAAAACGATTTTCTCCCCAAAATTTCTTGAGTTTTCCACTCCTCATCGAATGGTGAGGGTGTGGGTGCAAAATGTTTTAGAAAATATGTGCTGTCAGCTTTAAATCTGGCTTATCTTTAAGAGCATCTGCAATTTTAACGAAATGGTCTTCAGTTTTTTGGATGCCAAAACGTTTAAAGCGATTTTTTCCCAAAAATTTCTTGATTTTTCCACTCCTCATCGAATAGTGAGGGTGTGGGTGCAAAATTTTTTAGAAAATATGTGCTGTCAGCTTTAAATCTGGCTTATTTTTAAGAGCATCTTCAATATTAACGAAATGGTCTTCAGTTTTTTGGATGCCAAAACGTTTAAAACGATTTTCCCCCCAAAATTTCTTGATTTTTCCACTCCTCATTGAAGGTGAGGGTGTGGATGCAAATTTTTTTTAGAAAATACCTTCTGGCAGCTTTAAATCTGGCTTATCTTTAAGAGCATCACCAATTTTAACGAAATGCTCTTCAGTTTTTTGGATGCCAAAACGTTTAAAGCGATTTTTTCCCAAAAATTTCTTGATTTTTCCACTCCTCATCGAATGGTGAGGGTGTGGGTGCAATTTTTTTTAGAAAATATGTGCTGTCAGCTTTAAATCTGGCTTATATTTAAGAGCATCTCCAATTTTAACGAGTTGGTCTTCATTTTTTTGGATGCCAAAACGTTTAAAGCGATTTTTCCCCAAAATTTCTTAATTTTTCCACTCCTCATCGAATACTCTGCTGCAGATCTAAGCAATTTGGGCAATCTTCTCGGTTGATTCATTCGAAAAATTGAAACCCCCTGTATCACACACACAATCACAGCATTTTAAAATATTAACCGGTAAGTCTTCTTTCCGTTATCTCGTATGTCAATAGATCGCGAATGGGGGGAAAAGAACAAACAATAAAATATTCAGCGTTATTTAATGTTTCAAAAAGGTTGAGTCAAAGTTTTTCGACATCGTTGAGTCCCAGCTTAAAATAGAACGAGATGTACATGGATTATTTACGAAAAGAATCGATATTGATACTTTTATTATTCTATTTTTTGCAATAAACATTATATGCATGTCGAATTTGTCGGGGGAATGAAAAGTATTTTCAACTCGCACTTCACGAGTTAAAAGGGGTTATTAGGGGTTGAGTATCACTTGTAAGGACAAAAAAAAGGAGAGACGAATGCACGGCAATGTGGAAACTTACCCTTTTAAATGTGCCTTCTTTGATATATTGATCTGGCAATGGTGACCTTTGCACGACGCAAAATTCTAAAACGATAAAAGTTATGCTTAATTCAAAATCCCCCGGAAGTAGTGTCTAAAATCGAAATTATTATTATATATTATTATAGGTCCCAGACGAGTGCTGCTGACAGCAATTAAATTGCTTGAAATTTATTAAACCCTTATTAGTTATAATCAAGCCGCTAATGTGATAACTTTCAGAGCGAATTAAATTTAATAACTTGATTTTATGATATAAACTGTTACATTATAGGAATATAATTGCGTTCCGTGTAATTTAATATTAATTAGATTCCTGTTATTATATTAGACCGAATTGATTAGTTTTCTTTTATAACAGCCCCCGTATATAGAGCTTGGCAACCATTTACAAAATAGAATACATAATTTCCATTGTCAAAGAATCCAGGTCTCGCTAGGACATAATATGATTGTTGTCAGAACTTGGTTTGTTGCCGTAGACATTACTTTTGGGGGGATTACCGGAGCATTCAAACGTAATATTCTGCTTCCTTTGCGTTTATTTTTGATTCGTCCGACAAGTTAGGTTTTTTTTTCTGGTAGATTGCGGTTTATTTCTGTCGATGTACGTAAAACTGCCAGAAATTAGGAAGATATATTGAGAATGTGGAAAATTGCTTAATTTTAGTTATGAAGGTCTTCAAATCTATCAGAATTTGATGTGATTTCGTCCCGATGAGCAAAAACGCATTTTGGCGCCAAAAATTTATGTTGAATGATACAAATTAATTATGAAGGGCTTCAAACCTTTCAGAATTTGATGTGATTTTCGCTCTAAGTATAAAAAGATTTTTTTAGTAGGATTTTGGTGCAGTTTACTCGAGGAATTTATGTTGATTGATTAAAATTAGTTATGAAGGGCTTCAAACCTTTCAGAATTTGATGTGATTTTCGCTCTAAGTATAAAAAGGTTTTTTTAGTAGGATTTTGGTGCAGTTTACTCGAGGAATTTATGTTGATTGATTAAAATTAGTAATGAAGGGCTTCAACCCTTTCAGAATTCGAGGTCGTTCTTTCGATATCCTGCAAAATTGATTTGTGACAATTCTAACGAGTCAAGCTGTATATTTACGAAATACCATTTTTGTAATTAAATATAAATATATAAATAGGATTTGTTCATAGAAATTTTATAATTACATACTTGGAGGTATCGTTGTCGTCGGGATCGGTGTTGTAGATGTGGTGGTGGTCGTGGTCGGTATAATTGGCTGTGGCAAATATTCAGCAATCGGATTTTCCCCGGTTTGTAGAGGTGGTTCGGTAGCAGTCATTACAGTTATCCTTCCTAAAGTGTAACTCGCTCTAGCAGGAGTTGTCCGTGTAATTGGATGTTGAGTTGTTGTTAAAAGAGCCTGCTCCGCAGCTTTCTTCATATGAAAGTCTTTCTGAGATTCGACTGGAAAATTATAAATGGAAATGTGGAGAATATATATAAACTTACGCTCGTGTATTTCTAACTAGTTATCATTAAAAAGAACTTGTTCCGCGCGCGTTTGTTTTAGATTTTCTACCTTTATACACTAGCGCTCATAAGTATGTTATTCATATTGTAAATACTTACGAGGTTTAGCGCAATTTTATCGCGTTTATAACGCGCGGATTACGCGAGAAATTTCCATTGTTTTTATTCAACAAGTCGTATAAAACCCGATAATTTCGGCGACCGCTTTCCGGTCGGAGTAATTATTGTTAAATTTCCTCTTTTAATAAAATCATTCGTACGTGCAATCGTACATTTACGCTAGAATGAGACCTGTCCGTTCTATTTTAAATTTTCCTTTTATCGTTTAGTTTAACGCGAACGGCTGCAGCAATCTTCGGTAATTGTAATCATAAATAATACTAGATTGATGCGACTCAACTCGGCTCCTATGATTTATTAATCCGCATTAATCTGAAGCTAGAAAAAAGGAAACTAAAAATCTGCATACCGACACAGGGATTAACCCACAGCAATCTCTGCCAGCCCAAGCATTCGTATAATTGCGTCATATCGGTGCCTTTACATGCACAAGTCGTTCTTAGATCCGTTCCTAAAATCCCGAGCATCGCTAATCTACATTCCGATGGTGATCCTGCACATTTTTTCGTGACGCTATCCACAGCGCAGGATTGCTCGTAATATTCCAGACGTGCCCTACAAATTATTAAATGACTTATTTAATTCTTGCATGCTAAATAGACACAAAGAGGGAAATAGGGCGAGAGGAGGGGAGAAAAGGGGGGTGGGAGAGGGATACAAACCTGCATTCTTTACTTTCTTTGCACACCTCCGCCAGTGATAAACATGTCGGTTGGGGCGCCCCCTCGATTCTCTGCGCGCAAATTGGGTGTAACCGCTCTTGGGCTATCATACAAGTATCGTGTTTGTTATCGGTTTTTCTATTAACAAAAAAGAATTTAATCAATGAGTGCACCTCGTATAAGCCTAGCTGAGCTCGTCCAAACAGTTTTTAACACAAATTTAGGTTAAATCCCAAAATTTTAGAAAAGATTATATGAGTACACCTCGTATACGCTCTACGAGGTGCGTTTAAATAATTTGAACAATTTTTTTTTGTTTTGGGAGGGAAAAAAACGTACTTGCAGAGACAGAAAGCTATCTCAATATTCCATGGGAGGCTGGGCTTCCTATAGAACGCCTGCAAGGCCTCCATGCACGAATTCCGGTTACACCTGGATATATCGCAGTGGTGCAAGATTGGCGCTAACAACATCCTGCAGTTGTAATTATTGTTACAACTTTCCATCGCCACGTGGCACGTGCTTTGAAATACGATTTTCGTCACCTCGTTATCTGACCTGCCGTGATCGCTTGAACCTAAAAACGAGCTCCTTAGGTGAATTTGTATGCGATGACAATTTATAAGTCAGCTGACGTCATCGATACGAGAAAAAGAAATAAAAAATGAGCCCAACCGAGTATTATTTTTCATATTTTTTATATTTTAATCCCCTTCCGCGCAATCCGCGGAATCCGCGTAATCAGATGCCGAAAATAAAAACTCTCACATGTAAAATATACGGGGGGGATGGAGAATCAATTTCGGTTTATAATTAAAGGGGTTGGGGAGGGGCGCTTCTGATACGTCATGCCAAATGAAATAAAAAAGGGGAAAATAAAAATAAGAGAGAATAATTTCGGGTATCATATTCGCAGGGGGGAGTGCGTCAAAAATTTGGGGTTCCAGGAGGGGGTTCGTATATATATAGTTACAGTTATATCGATACAATTGAGCATCTGACGCTGTTTGAAAAAAATGAAAAAATATATGTATATGTAATTTTTAAAAAAATACGTGCGTTTCCCCAAACAGAAGACCATGCAGAATGGTACTACGTGCTGGGGGGG
>SMLS01035126.1:0-12704 GCA_004785975.1 Popillia japonica | reverse complement strand
ACTACTTCTCTAGTGGAATAAAATTGACATTTAATTTGTGACAATTAATAAACATCTAGCTATGCCTATCAAAAAAATTATCCACAAACAAAAGATTCAGTGATATATAGGATTATGTTTACAATATGATGGATAATTTAAGATATCTTTGAAATGCAATTTTATATTCATAAGAATAGTGACTCTTATATCAATGTATTTTTTATCAAGCTCTAACAATTCTGTTCAAGGACTAGGGAAAAACATGGCAAAAACCGAAGTCAAGAATTTAATTTGATAAAAGTCAGGCGTGATTAGGTGATTCAATTATAATCAATACTTAAATTTTCAGCATCTATTCTATAATTGACCGCGTCATTCTCATTTTTAATGTAGGTATATGATTTCATATATTAATCTCTTTTTATAACTATTTTTTTAATCTTAACATCTTCAAAATCAAAGTTATGTCTTAATTCTTTAGAATGCTTAGAAAAAGCAGTTTACGTGGTTATATTATGCGTTACAGTGTACCTACTGATAATTATAGAGTTTTTTTAAGTATTGTCTAGTTTGACCTACGTAATATTTATCACAGTCTGCATTCTAATTTATATACGACATTACTTTAATTATCTTTTTTAATCTTAGTTTTTAAATTTGTGAATAACTGTATGTTATTGTTTGGTGTAAATGTAATGTTTGTATCTGATTTTTTAAATTCGTATTTAATTTTGTCACTTAAGTCGTTAATGTACTTCAAATTCGACCATCGATAACACGAAAGCTGAGGTTAAGTTATACAAAAACTATTAAATGTAAGTTTAAATATTGTTTACATATGGAAATACGGTTGTTTTATTTTACGCAACATTTCGACATTTTCTCTCTGATCTGAACTTCGAAGAAGACCAAATGTAAGTATCTGAAAATAAAATTAGTTTTACACTGTAAAACAGTACTTCTTAAAATGTATATTTTTACACTCAAGATTCACACAGAGAAGATAAGAGTAAAAGTGAAACGAAAAACGACAAACTCGTTTGCAGTCCGACGGAGTCTCTCACACATCGAGAAAGATAGAGACTAGAAGAGGTGATAATGGCTGCAACGAGGCGTCGATAAAAACTGACTATAAATTCATTACTTTGGCTTTTTACGGAGCTCTCCTGTCTATAGAGATAGACTGCTTCGAAAATCTAGTAAGCAGACGATACTGGCGCTGCTGGTTCTGCGATAACGACTCGACGTCTTTAACCTAAAAGCCCTCCGGCTTTCTGAAAGTCGATGCCGATATGTTCGCATTTTTTCCTTCCCTTTCGTTACCGAACCCTGTGCTCCTCAAGACTCTCAATGTATAGATGGGATCAATTATTCAATCTCATAGCTTTCAGAGGGATTATATTTCTATATTGCTTTCATAAATGAAGAATCTGCATACTATGGTGTAAAACAATTTTGTTATCCTTATTTTCAATAAAAACCGTGGAGTACATCTCATTGAACTTGCTTACGGACGTAGCTTACGAAACCTATCCCTTCATATTGATAAAAAAACTATTCATCACATCGTAGATTTCCAAGGAATAACGAGATTAATATTTTTCATCAGTTCATAAGCGTTTATTACCAGTATTCGACGGCGTTTCTACTGATATCGTAGTATTTGACTTAGTTTATTTTTGTAGGTTATGTCAAGTTCGGCCATTGATAACACGAAAGTTGAGGTTGAATTTTCTCCGTTCGGAGCAAAATTTGGTGTATGCTTAGATGGTCTCGACTGAAATGTCCCTCTTTTGTTGAGGCATCTTTCTCAATCTTTATTGGAATTCCTGGTATCCCATTGATGGAATTTTGCTTCGCTAACTCAAACAAATGTAGATCGGATTGCAATTTCCAATTTCATAAAACTTTTAAACCTATTTTTGGATTTCTGAATAAATATTAAAATCGTGTTCCTTGTATGTGACAGCAATAAATTAAGATTTTCTGGAAATCATCGATTGGATCATCTTCCTGACATTATTCTCTTCAATTTGGTGCCTACCATGTATTATGGAACCTGTTATTTAACATTTAAACTCTATGACACAATATGGTATGAGTATTTCTTAACTATGGATATAATTGGGTCTATTCCTGCTGATTACCCGAACTTAATACGTATTTATATAATTTGGCTTTAACAGATCATCAGATTAAGTGCATTGTAATTATAATATATTAACTATCCAAATTTACCAATACTTCATAACATTCTATAATCGGATTGTTGGGCAAATAAGTCCGCTTGTGAAACTATGTTAAGCTAGATTCAGTTGCAAAATAATTGTTGCTTGTATATATTATACTTGCCTGTCGTTTCTCACTTTGAGCAATTAAATTAATGATCATCAAAATCAAGAATGTACTGTAATATTAATTTAACCGAGGATAAAAGAATAGTTGCAATTTACATACATAGTTAAAACCTTAATCACAATAGTATAACTAAACAAAAAATAGTATTGATAAACATCCAGCAAAACATTCCATTCCACGTAAAATCTTATACGTTTCCGGTACAAATTCAGAAGGGATTAATAGTAGTCGGTTGAATATTAAAGGAATACGCTAGTACGAAGTAAATAGGGTACGTTCTAAATCATATTCGGAAGTGGAGGTCGAAGAAATTGCCGATTTTAGCTAGAAACCAAATTTTAGAGGTAACAGCGGTGAAGGCCACTAGTATGTAGCAGCGAGAAAAGCGTAAAGGATTACTTTTACCTTTGTGAATATGTAACCGCTCCACAGGGACAGTTTAATAATTAGGGAAATGCCAGAATTAAGATGTTTGACGCGGTTGCGCTGGGCCGCTATGAATTATTACGATCTTAATTAATTAAACTGGCAGAGCCGTACCATAGGGGAGAGCGCTACCGCAGTGGTACGCAACATAACGATGATGGCGGCCACGATAAGGGATCATAGGTGACGAAATCCCTTAATGAAAATGCGCAAATGTACATAGAAGTTATGGAGCTTGGTTTCCAACGCAAGATGTACGAAATAATAAACGAAATCGATAAATTTAAACTGTGTTTCACCTTAATGAGCAATCCTTACCGGTTCAATAGCATATTCTCCGTTACTGCACATGTACTACTCTTATGTTAGATGTTAATTACTCTTTATCGCTAGTATGTACCATATTAGAGAAAACCATCCATTTTACATGTATCTGAAGACGATTTTACAAATGAAACGGGAATTGGCTGTAAATTTAGCTTTAGGAACATATTGCTGCCGAATAGAGGCATGAATTAAAGCGAATGAACTGTCAGCTTACCATTCTAGATATGTAACGTAGTTTTCTGGTTTTATTTAAGCACAGATAACATCTTAAGTTTCTCTATATGTGTTTATTTCTGGCTTTCCTTATGAAGATTTCCATTTGATCTCTTCACTTTTACCAGTATTATATTATTGACTGAAGAAAGCTTGCCACGAGAATCCGGTTCTGATTTAGTTGACTCTTCTAAAATTACATTGACAGCTAATATTTCTTTACGATTATATCTGTAAGTGCAAATACAGGTTGCCCTATGACATTACTTATAGATACATCTAAACCAAGTTTCAGATGAACATATCTAGTGAACATATGTGGTACACTCTATGGCAACTGTACTACAAGAATTTAAAGTTTAAGTACAGCTGCAGAAAATATCACTTATTATAATTTAAAGTAGCTTTATTGGTTGTTCAAAATATTCACCCAGTTACTGTACATATAGTCTAATTTCTCTTAGAATGTAAGTAAGAGGTATATAGCTTTCATAGTCGTCTTTGGTTTAACATTAATTGTTACTGTAACATACTCTCTCATTTGATACTCATATCAAATGAGAGCGTACCGCAATTTGATACAAAAATTTGAAAGAACAGGGTGTATAACCGATCTACCAAGATCAGGAAAACCAAGAATTAGTGATGCCCATCATGATGTCCAAGTCGCAGAGCTTTTTCTTGAAAATTAGGACGTCGTCAGATGTAATCCTCTAGCAATCAGCAGTGCAAATGGGACGTCCAGGTGGTTGCAAGTGCCAATTTTACTCTGAATGGTGAAGCCAATATTCAAGACGGTATAATTTGGTCTGTAGAAAGTCCACAAGAAGCCGTTCAAGGAGGTCTTCATGATAAGAAAGATTTTACCATTGCTCCGTATTTTTACGAGGAAATTTGCACGAAGAAGCTGTATCTGTAACTGTGAACGTTGAACGGGGAACAATACTTGTAAATGTTACGAGATCATGTTATTACGCAGGTGTAAAATGAGCAACACGCAATTGAAAGCATCATGTATATGCAGGATGGCGCGCCGCCGCACATTTTCTAACAAGTCAAGGAATTGTTAACTAACGTTGCTGATTCTAACCAGCGGATTACTTATTGTAGGGTTATTTAAAAAAATTAGTATTTAGAAGGTAACCACCAGAATTAAAAGACAATATTACGGAAAAAATTGGTGCAACTGAACCAGAAATATTCCGGTATACTGTGTGCAATTTAGAGGAAAGGTTGGTAATGTTACAAAAACAAAATTGATCGTCATATTGAGCAACAACCGTAACTTGTTTTGGACATACTAAATCCCATACCTGAAGCAATTAGATTTCGTTAATTTTCTGTTATTAACTTTTTCTAAAGTTATAATAAATTACTAGACGTATTTTTCTGGGCCTTAAAGACATACGTTTTTTCCACTATTTGGTCAAATATTCCAGATGCTTACCAAAAAATACATTGGGTATTTTACATTATTACACGTTAAACACATTGTTATACATTATTTTTATGATTATAAATTTACAATTCAAAAATATTTTATTTTGTTCGCGAAATTGTACAGATAACATAATCCTATACGTATATCAATGAATGTCTTTTTCTTTAGATAATTTTGTTGATAGACATGGCTTGTTTTTTATTAGAATTACATGTCAATTTCTTCTACTGACGAAGTTTGTAACGAAAACATAATAGTTAGTATATAAGCTCTGACATAAATTGCTTTTTGAGCGAATAGACTTAGATTTGGTCTAAAAGTGAAAAAAGTTGTTAACTGAAAAATTAAAAACAGATATACTGACTAAATTAAAAATGCTTAAATAAAATATACATTTTGACCAAAACTATACCATCATTAGCAAAATTACATTTCAGGCAATACATCATGTAGATTTACATGTAAAATTAATAAAAACTATCGATTTTAGAAATGAATTTGTTAATCTTTCTTATTAGTATAGTGAGAATACGCTGAAACCCATTAATAGTATTATAATCAATTAATTCGACACACCACTAAAACAAAACTAAATATTCTGAATATTCTATTCTGTTGTAAACGTTCTGTTGTAACGTTTTCAAAAACTCCAACCAAAAACATTTCAGAATATCGTAGCATTCTCGAAGCTTCGAGATTGTCCATTGTAAAGAAAACGTTAAGTATTCCCTTCATTACATCAATGTTATTCGTCTTTATATGGCAACATAATGTAAGAGAAATTACATAATTAATTATACCCGACTAGCTTTAGTTTGGCTTAATTCCGGCAGATGGAATTTTCCTATTCATCGTGGGCTATCAACTCTACTCACTTAACCAAAAGGGTGCACCGGCAAAGGTAGTCGGTTATTGCGGCTTTCAAATGTCAAATAATCGTTCGTAGTCTGTCCTACTTTGTTCCAAGCGGACCATCCGTGGCCGGTCTAGTATTAGTTTGCAGCGTGAGCTATTTCGGATATGCTACACATAGAGAGAGACTTAATTAACTAAATTAGAACCATTCGCAATTAGATGAATATATGTATATGAGCTGCTGTTAAGGCGTCGTAAAACAATAGCGATGTGGTTCGGTTTCCGTGAAACATACAAATGTATAAAAGCGTTGTGTTGCAAGCACCGCATTGTTTTCTCAAAGGAAAATTTTGTCAACTAAAACAAATGGACATTTTTAGAACTAAAACTTTACGCTGAATAAGCTGCAAAGTCGTCTCACTTTAGTCATTCCTCTTAGTTTTATAGCAGAGCATAATATGTGGGTAATAAATCTCATAAGCATACAACATAACACTAAATCATATTAACAGCAGTTGCTCGTTATAGAGATAAGAGCAATTGGCTATACATATACCAACACGTAAAGTGGGATTGAAATCGTGTGGCAACGCTTGTAGTATGTATAGCAGGAACGGTACCGTTTGAACTACAATTCGCTGCTGAGACATAATAAATAGCGCAACATCACAGTGACGTAATGCTGCGCGAGTTGCGTCGCGGTTTGAGTCTGCGATTTTGACACATTTGCAATGACAATTATTATTATGTCAAAACGTTTACTCAAGCCGTGATCCATTCTCAAGCACAGCGAACATGAAATGCTCTAGCAATCTAAATCTAACCTCAAATATCTACACATTTTAGACTAAATTTCCCTTACAACATATAAAAGAAAACGTATGTAATATGCTAAACGGATTTTCCAAAATAGCTGCTGTACGAAGTGGCTCGTCAATTTTTGCGACCAAAAAAAATGTCACATTGCGTAAATCATTCTACACAACAAGAAGGCGGTATCCTGAATATTTTAACACCTGGGAGAGAATCTTGTATTGTAAAATGTTTATTTAATATTAGTTACCTGAAAAGGAAGGTTGTAGTGTGAGATGCATATTTAATATCGGTCAGATAGGATTTCCGGTCAAAACAAAAATTAGATACGGGATGCTGCATGCCTCCTAATAAAAAATTAAAGAGACTCTTTTTTAATGAAGGACAACCGGAACGGTACATGACGAGATGTATAACGCAACGCTGCGAATGAATGCCGCCGAATCTATGTAAATTTAATCATAAGGACTATTTCTGAATCATAAATCACAAACTAGTACAATATTTTATTAAAATGGTAGAATTTGTTTGAGTATAAGAATTCTAAAACAGACTATTGCAGCAATATAAAATAGGCGTACTATAAAGAATGAGTGGTTAATTACCGAAACTTTTTTTTCAAATACTTATATACAATATATTCCATAATTGTGCAATTTGACTCATTTGACTTGCCCATACTAGCAAAAAATGATAGCATTCCTACAATAGAACATCAAGAAAGGAAATGTTTGGTAGAAAAAGGAAATTCGAAAGCCAAGAAAGATAAGCAAAAAAAACAATATAAAGTATGAGAACATTATGGAGAAAGATAACAGCTGGTTCGGAAAATCTTTTGCATACCTGAATTAAATAAATTTCGACCTTTCCAGGTGTTTTCTTTTCATTGTGTTAAATGAAATACCTATAGTAATAATTAATATGGATAGAAGCATTGGAGTGCTCTTTATAAATAATTTTATATTTACTGAACAATATAAACGAATAAATCTATCTTTATTTCAAAAAACTCAGACAGTTTTCTGACTATATTTGCGCCTTCTGCCAATGAATTTCCATATAATGCAGAAAATGATATATATGTATATACAGGGTCTCCACCGCCGAGTGGGACATAAGGGGAATACATAAAATCGGTTTTCGGTGAATATTATCTCCCTAATAATACTGCTTCATCCAAATTTAAGTGTAGCATATTATAACTGCGCTAATAGTGAACATTTCCACAATCATAGTACAAAGAAAGCCAGAAAATTATTATTTTTAAATCTATTGCACGTGAATTCCTAATATGGCTTTTAACACGTGAAATACTGCAAGCGGCCAATTTTCTGCCTTTATTGAAATGGGTTTCTTAGTACTATGCTTGTGGAAATGTTCATTGTTAGCCCAGTTAGAAAATGCGGCACTTAAATTAGGGAGATAATATTCACCGAAAACCGATTTTATGTATTGTCTGTACTGGGCCGTGGAAACCTTGTATACACCTATGGAAAATTAGTATGTGTATTCTTATGAGCTTTTATGCACTTATATTATTTTTCTGATATTTTTTCCACATGTAGGTCACACTATAATTGGATTAAATACAAGTGGAAAAAATATCAGGAAAATAAGATAACTATGGAAAAATGTATTAGCACATTGCTCAAGATTCTAAATGTTATACAACAATTTTAAAGATATTTTTTAATATTTTTGGCACCTCATCGTGCTTCATTACTGCACGAACTCTTACATAAGCAAGAAATTTTTCTCCATTCCTCAAAAATTATCTCCTTTAGTTCTCTGTTTGGTTTACATTAATTTATAAATGTATACTTTCTGCTTGAGTATTGCCCACATATTTTCTATTGGCGATGTAGTCTTTTTCGCGGTGTGTCAAACAGCACTTTATGATAGGTTTGGTTTAGAAATAAATTGCTTTACCCATTCAATAAGTTAAAGAATTATATTTGAAACAATTTTATGGAATTTATTGGAGTATTTTAAAGATATTTCATTTTAATTTAATTGGTGATCCATATATTTTTCCATAGCTGTTCACTAAGTTTGTAAAGACTGGCAACTATGATTGTGTTGGTAAATTTCACTATTTATTTGCAAACAAAATGAAACCGGAAGATTGTTAAAAAAAGATAACAACGTAAAGAGACTCAAAGGGCAAGCAAGCGACCGTTTAAGTAAATGCAGTCTGCAAAGTAAAGAAATACGACTGCAAAGAAGTGATAAATTAAAATAAGTCCAACCGTATACAACTTCTTTACTGACATCCAGTCTAAAATTAAAAACGTTCACGAATCTATTAAGCTCTGCTGACGAAATACGTCGTCACTTGTGTGCTGCGCAAATATCTTTCTAGTGAAGCCATTTACAATTGGTTATTTACAAAATTTTGAGGAACGATTTCTGTCAATAGATATGGTGACCATTACACGTGATATTTGGAATCCTGCGCTGCTATGCTAGTTACGCCCTAGTACACAGGAATCCTTCCGTCTTCCCAGAAATTACTCTCCCGCGGGCTATGACGTTACAATGTAAGTATTCTGCTAAACTATATAGAAACGCAGGCGTTCACAACTTGAATGGACTCAATTCCATCCGTAAACTATAAACGACATTATAAGTTTTCGGCTTATATGTATGTACATGTTCCGTTTGAGTTATTTGCATTTCCGTTTCATTATTCCGCTAAATTGAATGGAATTTTGTGTTGCTCTGTTTCTGTAAAGCAAACGGCATGTTGGGCTAGTCCCTCCCATTTCCCGCTCTCCGTTACTCTATCTCGTCTCGCTTCGACTACAACTAGTTTCAGCGATCCAGGAGCACCGCTGCAGCACGCTTTTGTTTCTCTTTCCCTTACTGGTGGCGCTAATAGTTTAAGTTATAGCAACTTGTATAGAAGTTCGACTTCTCTAGATTACAAATCAATATGGTACAGAAGAACCAGCAATATTCAAACAATCTTCGAGCAGTGGAAAATCGATACAATTCCATTTTGGAATAAATATGGACAAAATAGAGACACACAGTATTAGACAATATCTAATACTGTGTTGTGTTGAGTGGTGATAATTGAAATTACCTTCAGTTGCATTAATTATTGCAAATGGACGTTAGTGAAGATAATATGGGTAACATACTTTATTGGCTCCCCTAAAATTCAAGTTTTTGTAAACCCTTAAAACGGCAGCCAAAATAGCGAAATGTTAATTATTTACTAATATCACATCGCTAGTTAGAGATTGAGGGAACATCATACTCTCTAGTGAAGAGTATGAAACGTATACAATTGGTTTGTTTTTTGCTTAATACTGGAAGCCGTAGTATTAAATATTTTTGATTCAAAACCGATTTTTTTTGTATAATAGGTATAAACAATAAATAACCCCTTGGATCACATTTTAATACACCGAGTATTTGTTGCTGTTGTTGTTTGATTATCACGTCTCCAGGTATCCACTTAAACCAACCGAATATTTCCTTGGGATTGTGGGTTTGAGATTATTTGATGTATTGCCTGTTAATTTGAAATCATGATCATACGGCAGCCTCGTTTGCAGAGGTATTCACAATTTCGTTTAGTAGGATTTGTTTATCAATCAATATTAATTGATAAATAAGTAAAGGTGTTTATTATTATACAATTAAACAAATTGTATATGTCATAAAACACTTACCTATATATGCAATTAATACATTTAACTCTGTTTGGTTGGACTAGAAGTACCACATAGAACAGCTAAAAGAACTAAAAGATTTTAGATGGAAACCTTTTCTACCGCAAAACATCTAACGTATTGAAAGTTATAATAATTTCGAAATGATGCTTTTGGTTATTCCGTAATAGAAAGATAAACAGCTCAATGATTGCAAGTTAGAGCTTGGCTATTGGTTACGCGTGCACTGCGTATGATCCAGATTTTGCATCCATCTTCTACTACTCTACTTTATTTTTAGGGGACCATCCGTAGTAGAACTAGCATCAGTTTACACCGTGACTTATTTCGAATATACTACACTTAAAGACCAACTTAATTAACTAAATTAACACCATTCGCTTATTAGTTGAATGTATAGGTATATGTGCCCCAGTTACGATGTCATGAAATAAAACCGATTTGGTTCGATTTCTGTGATATACAGAAATGTGTAAGAGAGTAGTGCTACAGGCACTACATTGGTACACATTGGCACTACATGGTTTGAAATGGTAGCTTCGCGCGACTTTAATATTCTTAGCATTACAGCCATACCTTCTCATCGTAACCACACAGTAATAAATATTTGTAATAGAATACACTTATAGGCCTCTTGAACTCTTGTGTTGTCCTTATCCCTGCTTACAAGTAATAGATATGCATTCCCTTTCAGATGTTCCTACTCCATTTTATCCACCACGACAATTTTTTCTGGAAGTTTGGTGATCTATGTTATGTGTTTCTTCCCTTTTTTTTAATTATTCTTTAGTTGGCATCTATCTGTTGACACTTCTTCCATGTGTTAGTACTTTCACATTAAATTGTTTCCGTTTTCATTCTTTTATAACTTGTTTTAATGTTTCTTACATGTGCGTTTTGTTCTCTCTTAGTTTGTACTGCTCATTCCGGTTGACATTATTCACATCTGCATTCCTACTGTGTAATGTAATTAATCGTTAACAAACGTCATTTACTGACAGTTCAAGAAGCTGAATAGATGACGCTGAATTTGAAAAACAGTTGACATTAGAGTAGCGAATCTACCTAAACGTTATGATACAGGAGAAGTTTAGTATAAATATACAATCCAGTTATTCAATGCCGAATACACGAATGTTTGCAGAACAGCTTTAAAGAAGTTACATAAAAACTTCGATGAAACGGAATCCATGTCTGACAAAGAGAAGCCTCGCAAAGTGTACAATGATGATGAAGTTGTGACCATTATGGCTATCGAATCAGCTGTGCAGCATCCTACGACTTCTTTACGCCGGCGACCAATTGAGCTCAATGTAAGTTATACATTATTGCAAGTAATTTATAAAGCAAATGAAATGTATCCATATAAACCAAGATTCAGCCATACCTTAAAAATTGCAGTGTATTCGTTTAGACTCGAGTTTTGTTTATGGGTTGGCGGGAACACTATGAAACATCGTCTATTTTATCAGAATTTATTGTTTAGTTATGAAACAACGTTTTCGGCAAATAGTACTGTTTCCGTATAAAATTGTAGATATTGCTCAAAGTATAATCCAAATTTTAAAATTAAAGCCAGACATCAGCGATATGAAAGAGTCAATGTTAGGTGTGGAATGTTGTTTAACAGAATTATTGGGCCCAATTTTCTAATGGAACTTCAAAACAACACAATCACTTGGAAATTCTTCAGAATTTCCTATTGTCATCACTTGAGCAAGAGGAAAAGCGATGTAGCTGCTGCCAACAAGATGGGTATACAGGTCAATGCACCTTGATTGTTAGAGCAGTCTTAAATTTACATTTTCCTGCCTGATGAATTGGACGACATGGACCACTACATTGACCAGCTCGGCCACCGGACTTAACACCAATGGACATCTTCTTTTGAGGTTACCTAGAGCAAAAAATGTACAGGGAATGATGTCAATATTAAAAAAAATGCGAATTACGGAGGCTGTTGGAGAAATTGATGTTAAAATGTTGAACAACGTTTACAAACATTTGAAGATTGTGCTGGATGTAGAGGGGGGGCACATATAGAGAGTAACGTACAACTAAAAATTAAATTATAACGTAATGTTAACGATAATTATTTTTTATTCAGAGAATAATGTGATAAAAGTGTTAGTTTCGTCGCTATCCTTACGTACCAATAGAAATACAATAACAATTCTATCGAAATGAAAATTGCTTTTTGTCTGTCGACAATTACATCCACTTTACACACTGTATAAATATTTTAAGATGAAACTCTAACAAAAGCCGAAAATTAGTAAGTAGTAATTTAAAATTACAAGTTTTATTTGCCAATGTAAGTAATGTTAGCACTTGTGAAACAAATTGTCACTTAAATATTGTTAATATTCCGTGAGCTTCATTTCTCTGCCAAGATTTTATTATTACAATAATTTAAACTACACGTTTGCATTATATATACGTACTACAATAGTAGTGAAAGCTTGATTTTCATAACAACACAAACAGCGAAACTTAGTAAGAAGGGAAAACGAAAAATATCAACAACGTACAATGGAAACCAAGATATATTTCAAAATAATATTAATATGTATTATCGCTTAAAAATTCGGGTTTCTTTCTCGTTT
>SMLS01035085.1:0-76246 GCA_004785975.1 Popillia japonica | reverse complement strand
AAAAAAAAGATCTGCAACAGTACATACAGATCTCACAAGTTATATCAATTCCAACACAAAAAAATAAAGTCTTTTTAAAAACTTTTTGTTGGAATATGTGTATGTCAATCGAGACCACGTTCTAAAAATATTTTGAAATATACGGGAGTGCTCAAGAGAAAGTTATCAAAATTTGAATGAAATACCACCAGACAAAGTGTTTATAGAAGTTACTAAATAGCCAAAAGAAAGGAAGCTGTGGCTAAGGGCTATAAGGCGTGATCCTAAAGAAGTATCTGTAACATCATCTCTTTATTGTTGTGTTCGGTGTAAGTTCATATACAATTGCCTTACACTTGAACCAATACAATTATATTTTTTATCTACACATGGCTTACAAATGTTAGGTATATTTAAATCTGTTTTTTAGATTTTATGGCAGTAATTCAATGCACAATGCATTGTTAACTTTGTGCTTTAGCACCGCTGATTTCACGAGATGTAAAACAGGGATTACCATGATTTTGCAATCATGGAAACATCAATACGTGGTAGGATGTGATTTACATAGCTTTAATGAATCCAACATCAACCATTCTTCACGAATGCTACTTAAAGTTGTAAATTACGATATAATTTGTATAAATAGAGAAATAACGCGATTAGTAGTATTTATAAGTATAACATATTTGACGTTATACGTGCTAATTTGTCAAGTTATTAAATAACCTGATTTAGAATAATAATAGAATAGCCTCTTTAAAATTATAGTTATAAAAGTACTGGAATGGAACGAATGAATACATATATCTAGGTATGTATAAAAGAACATTGCATTATTAATTGTACATATAAACGAATTTACTTATGGGTACCCTAATAATTATAATTTATTGTTTCTTAGAATGCATAATTCTTTAGTTTGTCTGCTTATTTGTTGTTAAGTTATTGTTTTAGTGGCTGTATTCGTATTCGCTATATTTTTTTTGTGTAGGTATCTGTGTACACAACATTCTAAATTATATTTGAAGATTAGTGTTGATTCCTATGATACGCCTGCGCTATGTAAATTAGAAACTAATATCAAATATTTTACAGTAGATGTTTGTTCACTAAATTAATTAAGCTCCTTCAATTTCGTACTAGCCTAGGCTACACCTAATATGTTACGTAATCCACTAAAACCATATGCGAAATAATTATTTATAAACAAAATTGTTAGCCATGTGGCTGTGGCCAGTATTGAATACATGATTTTATTTTTAGAACATTCGAAGAATGTTGAACGTTAAGTTTATATTCGCAGTTCGTTTCACGATAGAAATGTTAATTAACAATGAATTGGAAAACGTATTTTTTTAAGTGGATATAAATACATAAATAAAGTTAAAAACAATATTACAAAGTTGAAATATGTATATCTAATAATTGCGGGCTGCAAATTTCATACTAAATATAAACAGACAAACTCATAGTTACGTACTTAAAAAGTCCAGTACGCGAAACATTCTAATCACAGACGTCTTTCATTACACTTCCGAATAAATTCTCTAATTATAAATATGTTGCAAGAACTAGTCGCTATTAGAATGAAGCCGCGTCGAAAGCATACTAAACCTAGCATTTGCCAAAGTATGCTGTTCGCAACGTCTCGGTTGCCCGTGTAAACTATATTTAAAACCAAATGCTAGTTATATCTTCGCCATATATTCCCTAACAAATTCACCAGTCTAGGTCAGGTTCATAAAAGTGTTGCCTACAATACTTGCAAAATATGTATTAACAATGGTATAGGTACATACCTACCTATGTATCTCGTTTGTTCGGCAAATTAAACACAGTACTTTTATTGTTCAGGATTATTCAACCAAAGCAATGTAATCGTTATTAAGTCAATAAATTGCATGCATCTCCTGTATTGTATGATACCTATAAATCGTAAAGATGTAAATTTACTACAAATCCCATTCTGGTCCCATTGGTGATATTGAAATATTGTACTGGCCCTAGTTGTTTTTTCATGTTCTCGAATACGGCTATGTAGTTATTTCATCATATTCATTGACTGCATCATTTTAATTGCAGATATTTATAATATTTATTTATTATTTATTATTTATTTATCTATTTCGTTGCTACTGATATTTTTTTATTGTCTCGTAGCAATTAAATTGGATTCAGAAGTTGCTTTTAATTATTAACTTACTGCAAATATTTACAATCGCTTGCCATATTACTAGGAATGCTGGGTATTGGAAACATAATAAATAAGGATCATGTATATTATATGAAAATAATAAATAATTTTCTAGTCGCGATCCGTTACTTGCCTATAGTCAATGGTTATTAATTAATTAATAATTGTTACGTAATGTTTGCAGCCAGGAAATAAGAGTATACTAATTTAATATACATAATTGATTTTCAGTGGTTGTGAGATTTACCTTTCTAAAACTGTTCCATTGTTCAACGATAATCTTTTTTCGATTTGTACTGATCAATTTAAAACAAAATTTGTATTCGAATTAACTTAATCATTTAAAATAATCAATGTTTTATTAATTGATTTTTTGACAAATATTATTTGCTTGAACTATGTTATTTAATTTATTTGAATCTGAATGGACATTTATACATATCTTATGAAAATGACATCCAAAGTTCGAGTTTTGCAAGTATGTAGATAGAACGTCGTTAAAGATAAGAGTAGCTGTAGTTTTTGTGAGGGTTGATAGTAATTTTAAAATGTGTTCGATATTGGGGCAGGTGTTGTAATCTAGTCGACTATAGTTTTACTCACGACTTTACGACTCAAGTTGAGCTGATATTATCGTTGAATCAGGCTGATTGTTCCCTCGTGGTTTCCGTAAAACGGTTGAGATTTCGAAACTATGCGTGCGTTAACGGTTCATTTCTGGGCAGCCTTTTACAAACTCGGTATTTCTAAATCCTAAGTACATATACTATATGTTACTTTTTTCGATAAACAAATTCAGGATTACGAACAATGCTTGGGTGAATTTATTTTGAAATTTAGTTTAGTTGTTTTTGGAGAGCATCTACTACTTTTAAAAGAAACGGGCAAGCTAAGCCGAAAGTTGTGTAATATCGAAAAAACTAATATTGCGTCCCAGAGGAATTTCAAGTGCCTGGAGACACTAAAGAAACGAAGCAATATATGCGTATGTATGTACTACACATGTATGTATAAAGCCGCAGGTAGTATAGTATAGTAATTTTGTATTTGCTAAAATTTAAAAGTAATATCCATGGTATTAATTCAATTTTAAATAAAAAGTAAATACAGATATTGTTCTAATGGGCAATTTAAAACAATTTGCAATATATTACACCTACAGAAACGTAGGTAATACGTAGACTATCTATATATTTTATTAATTTTATTATTATTAATACCTAATATGACAAATAAAGCAAATATTTTCTTGTATAGAAAAGCGAACATGATAGTAGTTTGGTTTTAATTTAACTATTCTAACAAACATGTGATGACGAGATGGATTATTTTTGGTTATGTATAATATACTTAATGTACGGAAGTAAATTCAATTACAAATAACTGTAAACAATTTGCATTTTTTAATTGTCCCTAAATATGTACACGGTAGTGTATATACATACCTACTACACAAAACATCGATTCACATTCCGCCCAAAGATAAATCCTTTAGTTTTAACTCTAGGAAGTGTAATATAACTTAACTGTCTATCTTCAAGTAGAGTATACTTTATAATACATTCAACAATTTGTTGTTGTTTGCTGGAAAAAGTTTTTACTTTTGCGGTAGTTTCTATTAAATATTTTTCCATACACGCTCGTTGTATACCTTTACCGTTTAATATGTATGATACGGCTTAGACGATTAGTATATTGATTAATTAATACATCCAAATGGATCTAATTAGATATTTACAACCACATATCCGAAAGCTCTAGAAATACACAGATCATTAATTTCAACTGCTTAAAATGAAATTTAATGGAACATTTTCGAGTTGATATGAAATTCTGCTAATGCTGTATTTCTAGAATCCATCCAATCACAACAACACTTATACTTAAGTAGAAATCAATATTTTTTGTATTACACATTTGCATTACAAAGATTTAGATCATTTACCTCATTGTAGCATTTTATACTTTTTGTAAATGGCGAAAGATCACAAGCGGCAATAATAAAAGAGACATTTAACAAAGACGATAATATAAGTTCTGTATATTTATTTTTAATTCTATACAAATTTTACACGGCAGATAATAAATAAAAGTGTACTATAATTTACTTATCAGATATCCATCGAAACGGGTATAAGAAAAAATTATTACAAAGCAGTTGTTTCTATAATGAGGGTTTCCGGATGTTGACCGTGGTGTTAGTAAAATATATACAGTACAAAATAAAAATAAAATGCACAAGATATACAATAAACTCGACGTTTCGCCACTAATCTAAGCGGCTTCTTCAGGAGCAAAAGAGGTTAACTGGGTGGGTACCAGAAGGTCACGGTAACTCGACGTGTAAACCACGCTAGAGGCGAAAACCTTCTGGTAGGTGAGGGGCGTCAGAAGGTCACGGTAACTCGACGTGTCAACCACGCTAGAGGCGAAACAGTTGTTTCGTTTGGGATTTTGAGTTAAAATAAATAGTTAATAACAAAATTAAAAGAAAAAACAGTGTTCTAATAAATTAAAATTAGTTGGGTTTGATTTTAATTATCTACGTTAGTTTGGAAAATATTGTAGCTATTGCAGTGTTTAGAACACTTAAATAACAACTAAAGCAAGTGACTTTTATGGTTTGAGTAAACAACATTTGTTATGTATTGTTAACATCATTTATTTCTTATACATATAGGGTTCGTGTTGAATTAACTACACTTGAAGTCTCTTAGTGTGGAATACAAGTATTAAACCGTTATTGTGATACGAATTAAACAAAACATTCTTATGATCCTTTTAAATTAACTTATAAATATCACTTCGTATGAAGAAAAAGTTAATATGTAGTTAAAATAACTCAAAATATGTTTAATAAAAATCGTTTTATATATGAATATTTGATATGTGTATGTACACTCACCTGAAAGAAGTTGTAGAACGATTTACATATAATCGCTATGTAAATCGTTCTACAACTTCTTTCAGGTGAGTGTACATGTTAGTTAGGATTCGCTGGGAGCTTAAATAGTATGCGACAAAGATATTTATCAACAGTATCATGATAACGAGTAATTAGCATGGAAAACAAATAATATCGACATGCAACTGTATCATAATTCCGAGAAAAAAAACTACTATACAGGTACAAACACACTTCGAAGACCAGTCCCATCGAACTGTTAAGACAAATGCATAGATAGCCAAAGTTGTGTGTGTGGGGTATTTATCGTTGTTGTATTATTGTTTGTATTGTTGTTTGTATTGTTTGAGTAATAATAATTAATAATTTTGAAGCTATTGAATCTGTGTCCATTAAATGGAAAGTTTATATGTAGCGTGTCGCTTAATAATCTTATGTTAAGCAGCTATCACACACGATGCGGCTACACTCCGGGTGACTGTATAAGTATGATTATACCTGTACACATTCTCAAAACATTGTTTTTTTAATTAAATACAAAAATTTACATATCTGCGACACACCAATACATTTATCTTAAAATATATAATGTATGAAATTCGAAAAATATTTTATGTATTTTGTTAAAAGTAATAACGAACCACTTATCGTGAGGTATATGCAGTATATACACGATTGTAGAGGTATTGTATTCTTCAAATGCCTCAAATATACGCTACAGTTCACCTTTTAAGAACTTTTTACTAAAATTATATACTATTTTATAGGCTATTGTTGTTATTATTTCAAATTTCAAATTTCCGAGCCGTCCTCATCGTAACTAATAGTTTCTTCGCCTTCGCTTGTGGAAGCTGCCGCATATTCATATATTGCAATGGCAATGCTTTGGACGGGGCTTTTAGGTTTCCTCCATGCGTATATACTTTTTGTTCTAATCCCGACATCCAATTGTCATAGAACTCCGTTATCTTCTGTTTTAAAGGTTTGTTCGTACTGATTCTTCGAAAACTATCTAAGGTTTCAGTTTGGTTTCATGTGCTTCTGTTGCTAATACAATGGTAGCATGTTGTTTTTCATGACCGGTCGAATGCAGTTGAATAAAGATGCGGCACTTATTACAGTGCGGCGTTTATTTCATTCGGCATTATTTTCTTGCGTTTTTATTAGAACAGCGGTGCCAATCAGAATAAATACGTATAGGAAATTACTTTGATTATCTTGTGTAATATTGATTTTAAATTTGTAAATAACTGTCTGTTATTGTTAGGTGTAAATGTAATGTTTATGTCTGATTTAATTTTGTCACTTAAGTCGTTGATGTGAACACTGGTATAATATATCTAACTATTTAATTTAATACCTGTGTTGTATATTTTATTTAATCGTTTTTTTATTAATTTTGCATAAAATTCTATTGGATAACTACTATTGCCTAATATTGATCTAACCTCTTTCGTTAAAATTGTGTATGCATGTATGGTACATGCAGAACATGGTACGGGAACTGATTGTGAGTTGTTGTTGCTACGTTAATAATTTCTTGAACATTTTCAATAGTTTGTTCTCTATGGCCTACCACCAGCGCTTATGTGGTACACTTGCGGTTTTTCTGAACAATCGCATACAAATCCAGACAGTATTGAAAAAATCGGCTTTCAAGAACACAAAATCAGAAAACTGTTGTCGAAATTCAACCAGGCAAGTTACAGTACTGTATCTCCATTTCATATTTTCAAGATTTCTAATATGACGAAAATAAGATTCAATGCTTAATCACTTATGTAATTGTGAAAATACCATGCAGAGTAAAGTTTTAAATCGAAACTAACATTTGATTCCTTTCGAACAAAACAACAAGTCAGTATGAAAGGAGCATCTATAGCACTTGTTCTATACTTTCTTGTGCTCATATAAATCATATAAGCAGATGTATTTGTATCACCGCGGGAATTATTTTTTTTACTTCTACATGCCTAAAAGCATTATAATGAATAAATGATTTGAGTATAATGTCGCTTTCAAAAGCCAAGTAGATGAGCAGGATTTGCACCATGGGAATTCATATATAATTCCATTAATACATAGGTACAATCATGCAAAGTAAAGATTGGACACTTTCAATACGTTGTTATATGGAAACTGTCCAATCTTTATTTTCCATTAGTACGTGAGATGTTAAAAGCATACATCCCAATGGGTTGATGCGAACTTAGAATTTTAAAGTTAGTACATAGTAAGGTTTTCAGAGTAGCGCGAAATTTATTTCTTGAATTTCAGCTTATAGGTATGTGGGTGTTTTTAATTGTTTCTGTTTAGATCCGATTTTGCAATAATTGCTCAATATGCATGTATTCTTGTTCCCTTACTTAACATACATATAACGAATATTTACGTAAATTATAGTTATGTATATCGTCTCAAATACGCCAGGTTAATTAAAATTCTAACAAATGATTTGCATTAAAAAGGATGAATGCGGTATTAAAGACTATACTAACGAATGTCAATGTAAGTAATTGTATTCTGCAGGGTAATTTATTCTGAACTTAAATACACAACAAAAAGTATAAACCAATAATTCTAAATTACGTACCACAACGTTTAATAAAATAACAGTCAAGGAAACTATAAGAAACGTAATGTGGTAAGTAAATTTTATTGTAATGTATATGTAATCGATCGAACTCGTGTAACTTCGACGAAGTATTTATGAACTAATTGAGTAGATACGTACTTGTAGGGTTATCTATAGGTTGTATAAGCTCACCTATCACCCAAACGTATTTAAATTGATGTCTAGTCTTCAAAGTTTCCTCTTAACTACATTTAATTTTAAAACTTGATTACTAACTATTAGTGTCCTGGTTCATTTTACAATATTGCATTTTTGTTCACTAGTATACTGGTCAAGTTGAATTACAAATGATTTCAAAATGGTTCTAGTACATTATCGAAATTTGTATTTTAGTGTTTCTTTTTAGATATTGCATAATTATATATTTTTAAATTTGTTAGAACCATTTGTTTTAAAGAAAATACGGAAGGTGTATTTGAGTAAAATTAAACAAAACTAAACATTCCAAACATTGTTGTTGAACAGTGCAACTTGCGTCATATATATAATCGTCAGAAAAAAAATTAGAAAGCTTCCCTCAGGTTTTATCATTTGATTTATATAATTTGCACATTATTTCAAATAATATACGAGTAGTACGACAATTCTACCGGCTGAATTCGCTTCCGTAATTCGATATGCGTTGTTAATTAAAGAGAGACAACGTTATAGACTTTTGCATAGGTAAATCACTGGACGCTTCTTAATTTGTAAAGCCCTGCTCTTTGCACGGAGATATTCATATTAGATCATGCTTTCACGCAAGCGGTAACTCAATTACTAGAGTGCTTTACTGATAAAATTTTACGAAGCGGAGGTAGACGCTGTCCTTGATTGAGTTAGACAGAACTTTACTATCAGCTGTTTCCTTTTAGCTTCACTGACGTCTTTAGTTTGGTTAACCTAGATTCAAGTGCCCGTAAAGTCGTTAAATTTAGTTACCGAGTTAAATGCACGATAGCAGTAAATGACTACGTACACATTTCGCCATGAAATTTACTGTAATACTATTAAAGCTTCAACATCACCAAGAATCATTCATCCATCTCACTTGATTATAGAGATTCCTTGTTTCACAAACTAAATAACTATATGTTGAAATATTAAAGATTCTACTGTAAGTTGAATTTTAGATTTTTTTCCAACGTACAATGTATGATGCACAAAGACTAAAAAACAGTAAACCTACCGAATCGAAGTATTGAATTGAATGTCAGTACCCGAGTACCTATATTCTTATAATCTAGATTTTATTATTGCTGCTTTTTAACTTTTTTACTCTACTGCTATTTTGTCACACAAAGAGCATTGTAGGAATTCTAGTGATTTACCTAAGTAACGATTCGGAGAAGGATGCTTATCTGGTTGCGTGTATTGGTGCCCAATTTTGAATAAAGAATAATATTTACTAGATACATCAGGTATACACTGGTCGCGTTCAAACGATTACACTGCCCGATATGGGAACATGCTATTATATAAATTCTTCAATGACACCACTATAACAGAGAAAGTCTAGAAAGATACAACTTATAACTATCTGCTGTACTTTGCTAAAGTTATAGTACATACTTGCTTTACTTTAATATACAAGGTGTCCTAGCAATAAAAAGACGGAGTAGCAGCAATCGCAAACTGGAATGCTAGAAAAAGTAAATCAAGAATATGAAAGCTCTATTTGTACGCAAACTGCAGAAAACAAAAAATAAAGAATTCAATTGGCCTTCCGCCGGGCCTGGACGAGCACGATACAAAGCGAACAAAGACTGCATCCAGGCATGTATCATTTCGAATCAGCTGTGCGACGTACGATAGATAAACAGTTATTCAGTCTGTTCCAAGCTGTGGGATCGTCCATTCGTTGACAAACAGTGACGTGGCTTTTACGACGCAAGAGTTATGGGACATGATGTATCTGTATGGTGAAGCAGGTGGAAATGCAAGGGCGGTAAAACGTTTATACGCGGAGCGTTTTCCTAATCGTAGGCGACCATCATATCAAATGATAAGGAACACGGTGTCTAGGTTACACGAAAGAGGCACATTACATCCATGCTATGAAGGTAGGGATGGTGAACGAACACGAAGAGTTTTACGTGCTGAAGAGCAACTCCTGGAAATGGTAGATGCGAATCCAGGTGTTAGCATGCGAACTGCGGCAATGCAACTCGGAGTGTCCCGTTCATCGGTTCATCGAATCCTCCACGAGAACTTGCTGCATCCATACGACCTACAACGGGTGCAAGCTCTAGCACTACAGGATTGTCCCGCACGTGTTAGATTCTGCACCTGGTTCCGCCATAAGCAAGAAAGAAATGTGGATTTTTGTGCCAACATACTATTCATGGATGAATGTTGCTTTACCCGGAACGGTGTCTTAAATTTCCATAATACTCATAATTGGAGTGACGGAGACCCCCATGTTATGCAATAGAATCGTTTTCAACGCCGATTTTCGGTAAATGTTTGGGCAGGAGTTGTCGGTGATAGCCTAGTCGGACCGCACGCACTTCCTCCACAACTGAATGGAGCGAGTTATTTAGATTTTTTGCAAAATGCATTGCCGGAATATCTCGACGATATTACATTACAATATATTACAACTTAGGAGAGTTCTCTGGTTTATGCACGCTGGAGCGCCCTCACACATTTCCTCAGCGGTGCGAAATTTCCTCGACGTTTCATGTCCTCGATTGATTGAACGTGGAGGACATAAACCACATAGTTCGGATTTAACTCCATTACTTTTTTCTATGGGAGTAGATGAAAGCAATGGTGTATGATGAAAACGAAATTGACACCGAAGATCTTCACCGACGTATTTTTACAGCGGCAACAGGTATATGTGAGGAACCAGGTATCTTCCAACGATTGCGTAATAATCTTGACCGACGCATAGACGCATGTCTTCGTTCACAAGGCGGACTCATCGAACATTTGCTATAAATTTTCACCTGCTTCACTTCAACAATCGGTCCTTTTCAGGACCACCATTTTACTTCTATAAAAAGAAAAATGCCCGTCTCTATACGAGGTTACTAAAAAGTAACTACTAACAATACTCCATAATAAAGATCAAATAATTAATGAGTTTTCTCGAGCAGCTATCAAAATTAATTAGGAGATAAATTTTTGTTTAATTTTTATCAACGCTAGATAAAATAGTTTGATATTTACTGTAAAAAAGGCCACAGTTATTAGAATCAGCAACTATAAACTGCAAATTTAAGCGCAATAATTCCTATTGTTTGGAAAAACAACACCCATGCAGTTGTTCTCTTTCACTGCCATCGAAAAAGTTAGCCAGCTTTGTAGAAAGCAATCGATAACCTAGATGCATTATTGATATTAATTGAGCTACTACAGTTCGCGAAGCGCTTTATGAATAGTTTAGCAGTTGGTTTATGAGTACGCACTTACATACATACATACGATTATAAATTGTTTGCACTGCATTCTTTAGTGTCTCGACGAATATAAACATACATTCAGTTAGGTCCGTAATATAATTTTTTAATATAAAAAGTCCTGTTCGGACATTACATATTTACTACTCATCCATCCTGTATACGTAGCTGTTCAACTGTGACTTCTTTCAGAGCAAAGTGAATTTATTAAACAATATCAGGACTGTTATCATTTGTTCCTGAGCATTGCCGTAGTATTTAGTATTCTAAATAAAATTTTCTTCTTTTCTAACACGCAGGGTGTGTCTATCAAAATAACATTCGCAAACAATTTTTTAGAATTATTTCGAGTTATACTAGAGATTTATTATACCATATGGAAGAACAGGAAACTCGATATGCATAAAACCGAAAAACAGAATTAGCAAAACTTAGTTACAATTTGGTAGTATTCAAATGCAATTTGAATTTATGAATAATTCTTACGGTAATGTGACACATATAAAGGTGCATACATAATTTGGTATGGAAACTTCTAGCAAAATTATCATTCGTACACTGCATGCGAACAATTTCCATGTTCTCCATATGCTACGAAGTCTGAAGTTATATCCCTAAATTTCCAAACTAGACGTAGATTGCAGTGAAGCAAGGACTGCGTATTTTAAGTTAATAAGTATGTATTAGTATTGTATTCATTACACCATTAGAGATGGAAGGTACTGCCAAATGCAGAAATTTGTATTTTTAGTGCAACTTTATTGACACATATTAAATACACTTAAATGTTACGACCTACCACAGGGTGGCCTATTAGTGCCTGAAAGCTCGATATTTCGACATTATAAAAGTTATCAAAAAAATTATTGAGGAAAGGTATAGGTATTCTTAAGCTCCAGTTCTTAAAATTAGTTGCACATATGCAGGGTGTTTAATAACGCCGAGCGAGACCGAACTTTTTTAAGTAGAACACTATGCATCTTTTGCATGAAAATGTGAAAAATAGAAGAAATAGCCAAACCATGCAATGGCGGGAAAAAAGTCGTATATTTATTTACATACAGAAATTAACATTCTCAATACACCTTAATCGAGACGTCAAAATGGTCATATCTTTTTAAATATTCGGAATAGACGCTCCAAACCATATTAGAAAAAGCTTGAAAAGGTAAGCAGATTTTAAAAATGCGAAAAAATGTATAGCGTTCCATTTAAAGAACTATGTTACGTCTAGCACAGCGTTATTAAACACCCTGATATGTGCAATAACTTTAAGATATGGAGCTTACGAATATCTACACCTTTTCTCACTAATGTTTTTTAATAATTTTAGGATATATCGTGCTTCCACGCACTAATGCGTCACTCTGTATATGTATCTATTATCGCAATGAAGTATTGGTTACGTATACGTATAGTAATTAATCATTCTTATTTCAGCCACGTCTTAACTCTGTATACAATGGCAACCATAAATAATATAACACTGTTTATAATTTCACAGAAACGACAAGAAATATCTCTGCTTAGTTCATCATTTAGCATTCTGTATGAAATTACTTTAAATAATACGTATACCCTGACATATAATTCACCTTTGTGTCAAATTTCTATTGCAGAAACATAGATTTCAAGATAGAGTTCGTAGGAGTTTTTCTTAACAATAGTTCTGGAATTTATTTTTTATTCTCAAAAGCGTAATATAATAAGCACACTGCATTGCCGCTTTTATAAATACTACTTTATAACCATTTTCTTTGCATCTTACTAGAATTAATTACGGAAAGAGCTCTTGTCATCTGGTGCTATTTTGATCAAACAACTTCGTGAATTTGAATAAGGATCATTCCTTAAGTATCTAGCAGACTTTAAAATATGTTTGATAACTGCAGTCAGTCTTAACAATCAACATTTATGAAATAGCCTTACTAAAAAAAATACAAACGAACTAGTGTACTCACGAAACGTAATTAGCTTTTACTAAAGTAGATTAGTAAATATTTAAACAAATCAGTATGAAAATACCGAAATAGAACAAACCTTGTTACAGGTTATAAACCCATATATTTGTTTTCGGAAACTTTAATAGAAGTATATGACTCATGCTGTGTTTAAGCCAAAGCATAATGATAAGCTAAAGATCAAGATTTTATTTTAAATCACACTACCCTAAATTATAAATATCACGTAATTATTCAAAAGCAATTGCCATGATGAAGTTTAATACGTATAGTTCTTTTCAACATACGTATTTTAAAATAACTTCATTTTATTACTAATACAATATTATAAGGGTTACCTATTGCGACTTTATCCGTGGCGATTGCAAAGAGGTTACATTTACTGTTTTATATAAATACTGTTTTGTATAAATAACTTTCAATAACAGAAATATTAATTACTGAATTATTTGTCATCTTTTGGTCGTCATAGCAACAAACTCGTTTACAACAAACAAGTGCGCGTTATAGCGTTGTATGTTGTATTACATCGTTTTTTCGTGTTGGAAGAGGATTTATTTGCTGAAAGGAATGGCTTTATCTCAGCAAACGAGTATTGAACTCGTTCAACGCTATTATGAATGTACAAGGAATTTTATGGCTGGCTTAAAGCGATTTCGTACATTAATAAAATAAGAACTGGCCCTTGTTGTTTGAGTGATTTTCAAAAACTCATAGCAAAATTTGAAGCAATCGGTTCTATAATGGAAAAAAAATCTGAAAGACCTTATGTGATAATTGATTTTGAAGTTGCAAAAGTTCTACAAGAAGCTTAAGACATGAATACGAATATGAAACACGTTTATTGATAATAAATGCTGGACGTTTGGAATTAAGTAAGACAACTGTATGGCGAATTCGTAGAAGACAACTTACAATGTATCTCTATAAGATGCAGGTTCTTTGACCTAAAACAAGCTGATACAATCAAAAGACATGATTTCGCCTTACAGACAATTACTCAAGGGTTGATACAAATATCAAAGTATGAAAATACCACCTACTTTCGGAAAAACTCTATATTAAGTAGCTAGGAATATATCAAACTAATGTCAAATTTCTGTGGGCCGAATCAAAACAGAAAACGAAAATAAATAAATATGTAATTAGGGTATTGTCGCTACGCTTAACTATGATCAACATTGTGAATAAATTGAGGATGGTATACTAAATAATATTTATTAATTGTCAATTACGCCAAAGTTAGCATATAAAAATTGAATACACTATAACTTTATAATTATATTATTACTTATGATTTTAACACAATGCTTGTATGTATTACACTTGTGTTGCATCTAATTCTCTCCGTGGTGGTTTGAAAAGTAACCTTAATGCATTTTACAAAAGAGATAGAAAAAATGGCAGATTGTTCAATCCTAGTGCTATGTCAATCATTCGTCAAATTCACTACGTTTGGGTTAAGAGTCGGATATTTTTCTGTTTTTACAGTTTTATTTAACAAACGCTGACTACAATTCAGCTGCAATCTTGACACGATACTATCAATTACTTAGATACTACACTAATAGATACACTACATAAATAAAGATGTTGATTGTTACACAAAAGTGAGGTGGGTAAAATTTTGTGCGAAGGTTTAGAAATAAACCCAGGGTCATCATCATCACAAATTCTCGCGATGTTTATAATCGAACAGAATTCGTATGAAGAGCAAATTTGCAACAATATTTTTTGTTTTCGAAAATTATATTCTCATCGAGATACCAATACTCTAAAACCAAATAACCCTGTCCATTGTGTTTTTTAATGATCTATATGGAAAAGATAAAATTTGCAAACAAAAAGTGGTATGAATATTATTTTTCAGGGTTAGATGTGCAGTAAATTTTGCAATACTAAGAATAAAACTAAATTGAAATTCTTTGACTTTGGTATAGTATTTATATGTAACTTATAATATATTAGATCTGTTAGTCTTTTCTTTAGTTCTGATTGTAAGTTTCTTTCATTTTTGGTTTAAGAGGAAGAGCAGCTACTTATACAGTAAGTTGGTAAGGCAGAGGAGAGATTAGGACGTTTAACACGACTGATGCCCAACATCGGGGGCCAGAGCAGTAGTAAGAGGGCGATTCTTGCAGGAGTGGTGCACTCTATGTTACTCTATAGTGCATCAACATGGGAGCACGCGACTAGGATTAGAAGTTACATACTGGCAGAAAGAATGCAACGAAGAGTACTACTCAGGGTAACATCGGCATATAAGACGACCTCCACTGCGGCTCTCCAGGTTATAGCAGGAAGTCCGCCAATAGACCTCTTAGCACAGGAAAGGAAATACAGGGATGAAAACAAGGCAGGAACGCCGAAAGAGGCAAAAAACCGAAAGCTAAATAGTTGGCAGGAGAGATCGAGTAACTCTTACAGGACAATGGACTAAACAGCTACAACCAGGCCTGGAAAAGTGGATAAACTGTGGGCATAGAAATACTGACTACTATCTTACGCAGGCCCTCAGCGGTCATGGGCAATTCGGGGTATACAAGAAAAGGATAGGCAAACGTACAGAAGATAAGTGTATATACTGTGGGGAGAGAGATACTGTGGAGCATACCGTCTTCTTCTGCGAATGATGGCGAATAACAAGAGAAAAATACAAAGAGGTACTACAAACTGAGATGGAAATAACACCGGAAAACCTAATTGACGTCATGCTGGATTCTGTTAAAAATTGGAAGGCTTTCCACGAAATGATACGCGAAATCACGAGGGAAAAAGAGAAAAACGAGCGAAAAGAAGCAGGATAGAAAAGGAGGGAAAACGGCACGCATGACAGAGATGTCATGCGTGCTCCGAGTAACAGACGGTACCATGAAGTGCTCTAGGAGAACACAGATAGTGTGGTTTTAGTAGTCTCACACTGTCATGGGTGCTAGATCCAAGCCCATGATACAGTAGCTGATCTTAAACCCTTTGAGAATATAAGCATACATATGTGTAATTTGCCGATTATATATATAATAACTTGTACTTGTAATTGCTTGTTCTCAATAAATTTGATATTATTATTATTATTAGCATTTTTTAAAGGATTTTAAAACAAAAAATACATATATTTTCTCTTCTTGAAAATATGCGACATAAATACATCCTTCCGCACAAAAAATACAAACACTCTTCATAGCTTTCCAGCAGTTAAAATAAAACACCCGTAGGAGATTTTTCAAGTACATAGTTTACAAAAGTCGTATTTTACGTAAAGCTGTAGTAGTTCCGTGAGCTTTCTGCATTGTAGATATTCCCTTTGGATGTCTTTTTTACCTTTTAAAAGACCAGGAATAGGTGAAATAAAACTAAAATGTCATTCTTGCAAAAGGGTTTACAAAATTATCATCGAGCGTCGCTCAAATAATAAAAGTGCAATTTATTTATGACTCACTTTTAAAAGCGATTCACGTAGAATCATTATCGCTGAAGTGTATTTAGAACAAAACTGTTATTTACTTCCCACTGAAGCAATTTTTGTTGTTTGATTAACAGAAAAGGGAAGTGTTGGAGAGACTTATTACAAATTCACTAATTAATGACTTTTACCAAATTTATTGTTTGTAACAGCTAATTCCTTAGAGATACAAAGATATGCATTATACTGATGATGAAAAACTTTGTTCCCGAAATAATAGCATACATTAATAATTGCGGACTTCTAATAGGGAGGCATCTCCAGTAACGTTTTGTTTAAACATATACCCCAAAGGCATTGAATTACTAAAGTTTGTGCAATATAACTGTAGAAATTGAATTTCTGCCCGAAACAGAGATATCACTTTTAATTAAAGTTCACTGATTAATTTCTAACTTGTGATTCTCTTGTGTAATAATAGTCTAAGTATTATAGTAATTTATTATTTATAAGAATAAATAATATAACTTTAGCAACAATAATATTCCCATTTAAAATGCTTTAAATTAGTACCGAAGTATTTATCTAGTCTGCATACAAATTTAGTACTATGTATGTATGTATTGTTTTAACGCAAATATAGAAGGAAGTATGTATAAAGCAGGATCTTAAGAACTGTTATTCGCTTACATGTTTCAAAATGTAAAACATACATTTTATTCGTATTAAATCGTAATTAAATTTAACATGTCTTTGTCGAGACCACTTGTACGTTTGAATTAATTCGAGAAAAACAGGATATGCTCGTATTTGCCAAAAGAATTAGTAATTTTCCGGTCTTCTTTAAAAATTGTAAATGTAAAATAAATAAAAACGGGACAAAGTATTCTCCTGCTACTTATTTTTCATGGTATATGTAGATTTTGCTATCACATTTTTGAGTTTCCAAAATTCGACATTTCGTTATTATGTATATCATATACATATACTAATTATGCAGCATAAAACTATAGTTTGGTAACATTCTGAAGGTTGAAAGTGTGGCTGCTATGGTCAATGTGGTCGCCAAAGTTTAAAATTGAACATCTCAACGATATAAGTATGGTAAAATTTTACAAAATAATTTACGCACTCTCAATATTTTTAAGTGATTTTAGTAAACATCGAAATCATGTTGTTCCTATAATTAAATATATTTTTATTGTACGAAAGATTTTTCAATTATTAAATATCTAAAGTTACATGACCATAGAGTACAAATGTAGGTTGAAAGAGTAATGTTATAGAAGTGCGTGTTTCATATAAATAGCATTATGTAAGTACCTATTTGTTAACATTAGTAAATTATTGGTTTGAAAATAACAACATAAACAAAATAAAGGCACTCTTTTATTATTTCGAAATTTTCTATATAAACGCAAAAAGTATTGTTTACCGGGTACAATTAAATATCGTTCAGTATATGTATATAGTACCCAATTTTACAGACCCGTACCCAATCAAATGCGCAAAACTGAAATATTGATGAAATACAAACGAAACTGATTGCGAACTCGATACTTTACAATACGTTCATTTTTCCCATTTCTAAATTTTATAAATACTATGTTAATATACATAGTAGGAATCTTTGGACATTATTTGAAATGTCATCAAATCTTCTCTTTTCGCTTATGCGAGGCTACATCTTGACTCCCTTTCCAAATTCGGATCAAAGAGATCTAAAGAAACCTAAGTAAATTTAAAGTAATAAAACGGTTGTACTTAGTTATGTATATAAAAGTACATTCTTAAAGATTTCAAAAACCATTTGCATTAATATACCTGTTAATGGTTTGAGTACTTTTTAAGAGTGGCCGTTCGAAAATCAGCTGCGTTTGATACATTATCTGTAGCATATCTTCTAATATTAGTCATCTTTAAGAAAACCAGTAAATTCGAAAAATTATAGCACGGTATTAAATTATCAAAATTTAGTCTTTGCCTATAGGTATATTCTCATTATCGATTTTCTATTAAAGTTAATTAAATTCAACCAACTTGGTCTATGTTAAAAGATCATTTAAAATTGTATTCAGGAATAAATATTAATATCAAATGGAATATTCACGTTGTTTTTTTTAATGCTGTTTCTTAGAATAAACGAAGTATAACGTGGAAGAATTAAAGATTAAGATCGTGAATTTTAAAAACTATTATAAAATAGATGTCCTTTACAAATCGATTTAATCGACTAGTAATAGCGGCAGCATAAGTTCGCTTTTGTAAACGGCTAACCTTTATATCATGTTATATTGTGCTCTGCGGTTGATGAAATTGAAATCGTCTTCTGTTTGTGTATTTGCCTTCACATATTCCCGTTCGATTGGAATCTATCTGCTGTTTTATTGAAAACGAATCCCTATTTGTTTAGTAGACAATTTTGAATATGTTGCTTCCTTTGTCGAGGTAGGTTGCTGAATTAGATCTTCTTTGTCGTAAAGTCGAAAATATTGTGTATTTCAGCTATATTTGAGATTTTTACAACAGTAAGGCTGATATGTAGGTATTACTGCTATATTAAATAATAAAGTTAGTTAAAATAGTATATTATGCAATTAGCGTTTAATTACAAGTATTAAGACACGAGTATGAAAATTGCACGAGCAATAAACATGAGTGTCTTAATAGCCATGAAATGCGAGCTGCATATACCTTTTTTTCTGCTACCACACAATTCTTGACGTTACTCCAATTCATAAATTGAGAGAAAAATTTTCCGCGCGTTTTTGCCGATTTCGCTTATAATGAACTGTATGACAATAGAGGCTTGTTCCATAATTTCCGGTGAAGTCAAATTTTCCTCAGCAGCAATGTACCTCAGCAGATTTAATTTCAGTGTGCCAATCTATCACGGTGAGAGGATTAACACACGGGTGACAGACTGATAACATACAGTCCTACTTCAAGGTGAAGATATGCCTTTCAAAAGATTTAGCATAATTTCAAAATTTGACACTACTCCCGTAAGTGTCACTTAAAACTATCCTTTTCTCTGTCAACAAATATCCAAAATATGTGTAATTAATTAAAATAAATACATCATTAAATTATAGTTATATAGTTTTTAGATACCTACCTACATACATATTGAAAGGAGTACCTAATGTTTGTAATAATTTCATCATACAAGCACATGTGATCTAAAGGTTGTAAATGAATTCTGTACAGTATGGCAAACATTGGAATTAAAACAATCGTATTGCATCTTCATCGAGTGCTTCTGTTGGATATTGACCACAGAGTTTTATGAATGAGAATACATAATACCACTAATATTTTTGCTTAAATAGATAAAACGTGACTTCATTGGATAAATACTGAAACGCTTTCCCATAATCGGTTTACACAACTTTATTACTACACACCCCTACATCTACTTCGCATATTATTCGAAGATGTGAAGAATAAAAGACTGATACTCGACTATATGTACTGTACATACGTTCAAGCATATATCCGTACCTGCCCAATTGATTAATCCACATATGATGAGTTTCTCCATTTAGTAATTGGTAAATACTACACACCTAAACAAAATCTTGCTTCAATTGCATTACCTTTTTCATTTGATGGAATTTAATAAGAAATACGTTGCCAAAAACGTAAAGACGACTTTTCCCAAGGTTATTATACATTATTGTTGTATTACATTATTATCATTACACAATTTGCATAAGTAGTTTAGCTAAAAGTTTAGCTAAATTACATAAAAATTCGTAGATTCCGGAGTGGATAATAGATAATAATAAATATAATAAATAAAAATAAGAGGACAATGAAACGACAAAAATCCAAAATAGTAATTATTTCTAAAACATTGGAAATCATTAATCCCCAAAGCATATGAATACAGAAAATTAGCAAAATATTTTGGAAGATAAATTACACGAAGTATGCAATTACTACAATTATATAAAATGTAACTTTATAGAAAAACTTGCAAAAAACAAGTACTGCTTGAATTGACTGCGGTCTAGCAAGCTAGCTTAATCGAAATCAAATTAAAGTATTGGAAACAGCCGGCAAAGTAAATTTCAACCTAACTTCCATTTAAATCGAAAATTTGTATTTAGTTACATAGTCTCCATTGCATGCACTTTTATGTGATTTTTTTTAAGTGAGGAAAAATGCCTCAACGCACCATCAGTGACGAGACCCATCACCAGTGTGTGGGACTCACACCCACTAAAAAACCTCACTATGTCGGGTGTAGATTCCATCCCGGAACCGCTGGTCACATTACTTCAGGATGGCACCTCGTAGTTAGCCTCGGTTGGCTGCCTCCATTGCTTTGGTCTCTCTCTTCTTCTCTTTCAGCACCATCTCGACAAACGTGGTGATCTACAGCCAGCAGTTGTTTCCTGACAGCATAGTTTGCACGGCGTTGTCCGGGGTTAACGGGCCCACTTTTTCTTGTAGCGCTGCTTTATAGTCGCTCCACCTCTCGCACTCGAAGAAAGTGTGGCGAGCGTCGTCTACTGTAGAGTCGTGGTATTGACACGCTGCATTCTCTACTTTGCCCATTCTTACTAGGTATGCGTTGAAATACCCGTGTCTGCTAAGAAACTGCGTGAGATAGTAGTTGATCTCACCATGTCCGCGATCCATCCACTCCGCGATGTTGTGAATGAGTCTGGCCGTCCATCGATCTCTCGTGTCGTTCTGCCAGCACTCTTGCCAGCTTTGTCGGGTGAACGCTTTAGCATTCGCTCTTGCTTGTCTTGAGCCGGCCTCTCCTCGGGTCTCGTAGACCCTCTTCTTTTCCTGGGCCAGCAAGTCTATCGGAGTTACTCTTGCTACCAACACCGCCGGTTGGGAAACCGTACGATAAGAGCTGGCGATCCTGAGAGCTCCTGTACTTGTCCTGTCGTAAGGCGCCCGCCCAAATCTCACTTCCATACAGTAGTATGGAAGTGGTGACGGTCATCAGAAGCCGGCGTTTGCCATAAGTCGGCTCAACGTCGTCGTTATCTTAGCAGCCTTATCGCTCGATGACTGGATCTGTTCCCAGAAACTCATCTTGCTGTCTAACCGCCGTCCGAGGTACTTCGGTAGATATGACTTGCATACTTGGTCAGTAGAACAACCTCGGTCTTTTCCGTTTCCATAGCCAACCCGAGTTCGTCCATCCACCTAATTACCCTTCTCATCACCCGGTTGAGCCTTCGCTGGGCATCCGCCTCGTCACGTCCTAGGATGACGCTACGTCGTCTGCGTATCCTATCAGATACGCATCTTTATATGAACATAGAAGGCAGTGCATTGCCAATAATAATAATGAATGATAAACTTTAATCAATATCACCCGATTATAATATAACAACAAGAATGTTATGGCTCTTAAAAAAATAAATTAGATGTTGGAAATGTATTTTTTTACATTATAATTAAGTTGATTCTGATGCAGATAGTATTTTGATTTTAATATATTAAGCATCGTTAAGTACTGTTCGCGATTTGGAATTCGCAAAATAATAGTTTTGTAAACATATGAAACTACCTACAAATACGAAATTTATATTTCAGTGAAAAAAATCGACAATAGAGCTGACCTCAATATAATACGCCATATAAACATCACCTATGTAATATAAGTTGTGTAATTGTGAACAAGTACGGTTACTTGAGCAGTTAGAACTTTACGCTATGTTTGATGTTAACGAACAGGGAATTTGCTTCACTGGCATCAAAAATATATTTATCCTTGTAAATAGTAATAGTTTAAGTTAGATATAATAAAATGCCATTAAAAGAAGCAACTGAAATATACTTTTTCTAAAACTGAATAGAGAAGTCTGAACAATTAGACTTTTTACACCGTTGTTGTGATTATATGAATATTAGAAGTTCATTTTGATATTTGCAAATCCTAATTTATCATACTTACATAGTTCTTTAACTTTTCTTCTAACACATATTATACGTACATACGACTGCCATTGTTTGTGATTCAATAAAGAAAATACTACATATTTACTTTACTTGTTTGCCACATATTCATATTTCGTTCAATGTGTGTATCTATCTAACCCAGCCCTAATTTAGTACCATCAATAAATATACTACTACAACTCAGTATCTAATGGACTTGAAATTTATGTATCAAGCACTAAGTAAACCTATATTTTATTCATATCGATATATTGCCACCCTCTCAATGTCGCTCTTAGCATCCCAATCGGAAGGGCATGCGTGACACAACATCGTAAATTTTGAAACTCGATAAATAAAAAATTATATAAGGGCGACCTTTTTTATTGAGCTTGTTTCAAGAAAAAGCAAAATTTGCTACTTCTTCCAACAACGTAATATAACAGCAAAAGCCGATTGAAATGGTATAGTGAAACTTCTTAATCTCCATTACTTGCAACTCCATTCATAGAATTGGATTTTAATTAATTTATGAACGACCAACTATTCTAAATCGAATGCTGGAACTGCAAGTATAGGTATTTTATAGTAGCCTACAATGTTATGGATGATTTTTTTCATATTAAAAGTAAGCAACAATTAAGGTCTGATAAATGAAAGTAACCAAAAAAAACACAACCAAATATTATTATTATTATATCCCTACTTATGTTATAACGCATATTTTGTTCGTTAATTATAACTGGGCATACATGGTCCATATTAATTACATACTTCAAACCCACAACTAATATGCAAATTATTCAGCGCATGAGGCTCTAAATTACAGTGTAAATGTATACCGTTAATCCCTCTGGTCATCTATCATGCAGACAACATTTGTACATTACTGCTAAATTCCCTTTTAAATATTTTTCTCTTCATTAATTCTTTTTCTGTAGCGAATAAAAATACACATAATGTGCTCGAAGCAAACAAAAGATAAATAACTACGGACTTTTCTATAATTTTTTTTCTTTGAACCAGCATTTCATAGTTACGAAAAAAAAAGAGAACCTACCTACTTTAGAGCTTAGAGACTGGTTCTTCTTACAGTATCATTATTTCCTGATTTTCAATTTAAACAGAAATACGATGATTTTGGTTGGATAAAGCAATACGCTATAAAGTTAAAAACTAGCTACTCTGTAATAAACTATGCAATATTTCTTTATGAAGCGTTCGTGTAATAATGTGTTTAAAGGATCGAATGTAATTATGTGAAAAAACTTTTAATAGCTTAGTAATCGAGTAAGCTGCATTATTGCTGCAGTTGGAGCTGTAGTTACCCTATAATATTACTGATGGAACAAAAATTACAGTAAAATAACGCGGAGTGTTTACTTATTTAAGCCAGGTAAGCTATTGATTACAAATCAGCTGTTAGATAGAAACACCGTAATGGAAAATATTAATGGCTACAAAAATCAAGCAGGATATATGTAAATGTTGTTTTTGAGAAAATTCAAACCAGTATTAATGTGAATAAAATAAATCCTTATTGATTATTGCAATTAATATATTAAACTAGACCATTATCATTCCCATTTTATGAGAGAAATAAATATTTACACTTAGTTTAAACCTTCTCTGCTATTCTTGCAAAGTATATAATTAGTGTAGTCAGCTACCTTAACATACCAACATGTATTATTTCTCTTTCTTTTATATTCATAAATAAGTTGTGTAATTTATGTGTCTAGTTGAAAGTACATAATCTTTTGTGAGTGGAAACCTTGGTGCAATGGGAAAAACAGTTTCAGGTTGATTTAGCAAAAGAACATTTTAATTAAGACCTATGTTAATTCCTATAAAAAAAGAGTTTTTATAGGAACTCAGGCCAAGAGAACAACGAATGTACAGCTAAATTAGATATTATAAAAAGCTTGGAAGTTAACAAAAGCGTAACAGGCGTCCAAACAAGAAAAAGGTGCAGCAGTATTCATCGAAAAAATTCTACATAGTATGTATAGACTAAACCAGCGGTTCTCAACCTTTTAGGTCCTACGACCCCCTTTTTAGGTCAAATATTTAGGCGACCCTTATATGTATATAAGATTTGTAAAAGTAGTGCAAAAACTATGTATTGATCTTAAATTAACAATATTTGTTTTCATTTTTTTCTTCCAAATCTGCGACCCTCCTAGACATGTTTGTTGTGTTGTTGCGGTTGAGAACCGCTGGACTAAACCAAAGTCTCACCTTGTCAACTTTACGGGACAAGTTTATCGAAGACAATATGGAAATGCAGTTTTCTATTACAGGTTCATGGCAAAACCCCAAAAAAATTATGGTTTTCTATATGCCAAAAGTTGATAAACGGCGTGTCATCACGCATCATCAATTTTAAAGTAGATGGTCGGTTCATTTGTTAATTAGTATCTACGACTCCAAAACAAGAAGCTGGATTGATAATTTAAATAAGTGTATCCTATTAAGCTGACATGTGAATTATAATTTTACATTGTGGTTCCAAAAATGGTTGGATTGGTGAAATCTTAACAGCACAAAATATTCTCATCATTTTATCTTGACTCCTAGGGCGCCAGGAGGAATTACAACCTCTTTTGCGTGCGAAGAGTGTAATGAACGCGAACGCTCCGTAAAATTTATGGTAGGCCAGTAAAATATGAATTAGAATTACGCAACACAGTCGGATATAACATGATTTCTTTGGTCAAATAAATTACTAAGACAGCTATGCAAAATCACAACTGTTAGAAGTATTACGTATGTACCTACATACATGAACGTTGAAAAGCAGTATTATGTACGTTTAATATTATTCGGGAATCTGTTCAAAATATCATACCAAAACCCTACATACAACTACTGTAGAAAATGTACCTATACCACTAAAATTTTAGTTCACATTTAGAAATTATAATTCATATCAGTGATAGTGATACAAGAAGTGCTAAAGATTCCGAAGAAGATTAATTTAATATTCAATAAACTAGTTATTGTTCCTATTTATTTTTAGTCTCGCATCATTTCCTTATGTCATTATTTGATTACGTAATGGCGTTAAAATTTCTGTAACTGTTCAGTACGGTAATCATTTATTACTATCACTTAAATTATCTCTTAACTACTGAATTTCTGAACAGCTACATTTTACTATTATGTGTCCGCGTAATGGAATACTTCCATCAGATTTTGTCTTGCACGTTGGGTATACAAGAACCCTGTTTTAGATTCAGTTTATTGAAACAAAATCTCTGATATCCACGGTGACTTCCACGGTTCGAATCTCTACTATAAGGGGTTCCGAATTTTTACCACATATTTGTAGTGTACATATATATAAATAAAAAATTAAATAAAACAAAACAAAAGAATAAGTACAGCCACGCCACCATGTAAATGGCTGGAGAAGTAGGGATAATCAGAAACTAGAAGGTTGCAACTACAATAAACCGTACATTGATATTGATACGTTCGTTAAAATTTATAAATATTATAGATATATGTATGTATAAGCTGAATAATAAAGACTGAGTCCAACACAAACTTTTTACTAGTTGATGTGGAATAGGTATCCTTACCTTTCATATTACAAACGCCTTCTCAATATGGTTGAATATAATTTGCTGCATTGTTAGTTTCTTGATATTTATATTACTTTGGATTTCAGTTTTTGTTAAAACAGTAGGTAGGGAACTGATACCTACCCCTGATACATTCTGTAGACGGTTGTAAATGTGTATTGAACAAGTTAGTTCATGTCGATAATTTCAGTAGGTATTTTTTTTATCCCATCAAAAGGAATAAGGCAATATATTATACATATACACATATATCTTTTTAATTGCTATTGGATAACCTTGCTTCAAGATCCATCTATGAATGTATATATATTCTTCTAGAGAATTTATTTATGTTTTGTATCCAATAGATATATGAATTCTTTTCTATGCGCAAATCAGAAATAGTAGTGTATAATTTATTTCCTGTGGCCCAAATTGATTTTCATGCAAGAACATGAATAAAATGGGCGTTCAAAACTTAATGATATTAATTTCTCTTCCACTTACTCAATTTGATACTACATAGATACTTTAAGCGCTGATGCTATATGCCTTGATATATGTATTTTTACTAATGGCCAATAACCGCAATAAGCTGAAAATCTATTTAGATCTAAGCACCTATAATTCATTAATATTTTTCCCGACAGGCGTAGTTATATTATTTGTCTATTATTATTATTGTCAATCGGTTCTATCGACGCAGATTTTAAACTAGAACATTTACCTGTTTAGAATTAAATTAGTTTTTGCTTGATTGTAGTATCATTGACAGAGAAGTGGAAATGTATCAGAGAATATAAAGCGTAGTCGCGATTAAAAGTTACTAATAAGACTATTTCTAAATCTAAAAATTACAAATAAGACATTTTTTGGTTTTATTACACTTGGATAGTTACAATATTATTATCGCGGTTTGTCAAATTATTGCTTTTCTCTCTGTATTGCATATAAGTAGATATACCGGTCGTTTTGAGTCATAGGATATTTAAAGCGGCGAGGAGGTGAAGGGAGCTACGTCCCCACCAATATTGTAGAGTACACTGTTCATACTCATAAGCGTCCCCACTTCTTAGCGAATTGTCATACCCCTTACCTCTTCTCGGCTTTATTTATCCTATTTCTCAAAACGACCGGTATGTACATACATACATATATGTACATACATACCTTCTTAAGTTTTATAAACGTTTTTTTATAGATTCAATAAAAATAATTTTAAATGTTCCATAATTTTATTTATATTTTTCACTCGTGATTTTACATGTTCTTCAGAAACAAAACAGGAAAGGCTACTATAAATTAATTAGTTGTTAATACGAACTATTGCCACTATAACCGTTCTCTATATTATACATATCATATATTGTGTAAACAATGTATCATATAATACAAATAAATGAGCAAAATATACAACATAAAACTCGACGTTTCACAAGTAATGTAAATGACTTCTTCAAGAATAAGGAGTGGGTAGGAGTACCAGAAAATCATACTAACTCGGGAGGAAGATCAAGTAGCGTATTAGAGACACGGACTGTGGAAGTCTTCGATGTCATTTGATGTTCGAATAATGGTTTTAATTTCTTTATTTGTAGATTTTTAACAAAAAAGCCTGATTCAAAATAATTTACCTTGTTGTTTTGGATATATTCGCTTAATTTTCTGTATTGTTTATTCTTGCATTCGTTGCTATGGCAGCCAGATTTTTGTTTTGTAAATTAATTCCAAATCTGTTGTAAATGAGCTTACTTAAATATTATAGCAACCTTTACTATGTAGAAGAGGGCACCGTATCTTCATTAATGACGGCCTTAGTGCTAAAAAAATTCTTCAGCTCGCAAGAAAACAGGAAAATTAATAGCAGCTATTGCGGATTTGTTTTCTAATGTAAAAACGGTGATTTTGGTAATCGAATCATATTCCTATAGAACAGCGCTCGTCCACCTTAGGAAGCACATATTAGGAAGTATTTGAGTTAGATGTTTCCTAACAGGTCAATAAGAAGAAGAGGATCCATCGAATGGATTGCTCTACATCTCGGTACTTGTTACCATCAGACTTTTTTATGTAGAGTTTCACAGCAACGGTTATTTTCTCATCGTTTATCTAGTAACAATAAAAAAAGCTACTATTAAGAAATGCAAGTTGGTTGTTCTAGCAACGCATTCGAGAAAAAAACAATATAAAAAATAAATCAACATATGCAGAACAACAGGCTAACTTATTTCGAATAAGAGTTTTTTGTTGCAGAGCTTAGAACACTTCCGAGATACATTCTATCTGCATCAATCTATGCATAATCAAATATACCTTCTATATACATAGTTACAATTTCACACGTTCGGACGATTATTTCTCTATGAATAATGAAATAATAAACGTAGTAGTTCAATTTGGTATGTTATGAAATTTCAATATACTCCGTTATATAAACAGAATACAATGAGAGTACTAACCTGTAAAATACAATGCTACTGTAAAACGTTTTCGCTGTATGACTATAATTTTTTGAGTGCAACTTTATGTCGGTCATAAACGTGGTAGATGAATTACTAAAATAGCATATCAAAACTTACAAAAATATATAGCTTTTCATATATAATAGATACATAAAACATTTTATATTATACTTAGATGAAATATTCCCACCAAATGACAATATTTTAATGAAATGATACAGTAATGATCACCTACTTTTATGTTTTAGTTGACGCTTTCATGTTTTATATCCTTTCCCCAAAAGACTCTTTATGGCGAACGGAAAATTACTTTCCAGAAACGTTATAAAGCTATAGAAGCTATCTTATTAATTCGTCCTAATACGGTAAACAAGACAATATTATACGACATTTACAACCATCGACGTATTTAATACTATAAATTTATTATTTTTAATTCCTACGACAAATCTAATTAAAATCATGAGTCAAAAATAAACTATATTAATATTAAAGTTAAAATTATAGCCAATAATGAATATTTTCAGCTCCTCTTTCTTAATTTATCGTCTATTTAAAAAAATATTTTTAATATAACTGTAATAATTGGCTAAAGACTAAATTAATTACAAGCTTGTACTTGTTACATAACATTCTTTCATGAAATCTCTACTTTAGAACCCGCTATCAAAGTTGAAAGCGTTATCGTGAGCTATTTTGTAGTTATCTTGTAATTTTATACGAAAATGAATACCTGGTAAAAGTCAATAGTTTAACGGAAAGGATATTGTTTCGAGGAAGCTTTCAACAATTTTTTTAAAATATGTCGTATCATATGTCAGTGTAAGGATTACATACGAAAAAATCAATTATAAAATTAGATCTAATTCAGTAATAATTTCTGAAATAAGAAACATTACCTCACATTACTGAAATTAGCGAAGTATTTCTAGCAAAATTTCGGAACATTTTACAGAACGAACTTCCAATGTTAGTTGAAGACCTTCCCTTGGACGTACAACAAACAAAGTGATTCCAAAATGATGGTTGTCCAGCACATTATTCAAGAATAGCACGAGAAGTATTAGATCGAGCCTACAATTGTCGATGGATCGGAAGAAGTGGTCCGTGTCTTGACCTGCAAGATCGTCAGATGTTACTTTCCCTAACATCTTTTTGTGGGGCCACCTAAAGTCTAAAGTTTATACAGAAGTGCCAACAACGAGGGAAAACATGGTTGAGCGTATCACCAACGCTTCTGCAAGGATTACGCCGGAAACACTTCTCAGTTATGTGCAATCATTCCAGTTGCGAATAAATAAATGGAACTGGAAAGGCACATTTTCGAATCATTTTTTGAAATGGGTGTGATAAAGTTCTTCATTGTTGAAAGGTTTTTTGAAATGTTATTCTAATGTTAAAACAAAAAAATCATAAAATCATGTTTTCTCCTTTCTGAGTATTTTCTCTAGAGGTTTTTGGGATTACAGCACAATCTGTTACAAATCGAAAAAAAGTTTCAAATAAAAACTACATACTTGATGGCGTAGAATTCAAATCAGCAATAGAAAATGAGGGTTCCCGTTTAAGATTTCAAAATTGTGGGCGAGGGATCGAATTTGGCATAAGATATTTTTTTGATTTGATGCAGTGTTTTGGAGATATTCCGTTTTCTCAAGATAAAAAAATCACCCAGTTCATACCGATTTTATCAAGACTCCAAATTCTAAGTCATTTCACGATATTCCGAGAGAGTAGAGTAACACAGTAACATTCAATTTCCATTAGAGAATAAACATTCAGAAACTTTTTTGTAAGTATCGAGAAAACTAGAAATTAATTACAAAAATTCATATCGCATAGAATGTTGGACAGATTGAAAATTGTAGATGTAATGCTCTAGCCATACAAATGGAAAAATTCTAAACCAAAAGAAGTTGTTGAAACGAACAAAAAACGAAAACATATCTGTATATAGGCCTGTTCGTTTGCGCTGGAAGTGCTCAATATCACTTTTGTCTATATCCGTATGTTCGTTTAGCTGCTGACAGGTGTTTTCGACACTCGTTCGTTTGCATTGAGCAAATTGCGGTATGCCAGAAGTAGCAAGCTATACTTGCTTATGCTTCAAGTGCGTAGCAGATTTATCCGCTGAAAGTGATCTATTTGCTGTTTCTAAATCTGCTATACTTGCTATTTTTGACATAACTTAACAGCTAGCAATTCAAACTAACAGGCCTTATGTAAAAGAGTTTGTACCGACATCAAGTGCGTAGATTCGTAAACCTAAACGGGTGCAATACGATTTAATAGTATGTATATTATAACATTTATCTAATCTAAAATTAATATATTTTATTTTGGAAAAAAAGTAAAAAACTGCTTGTTCAAATGTTTCATAGAAAACACTACTACTGCACTATACAATGCAGAATAGATGTACATTCACAGAAAGTAAAGTTTGGACAGTTTGCATATAACAACCTATTGAAAGTGTCCAATCTTTACTTTCCATGAGTGTACATATATTTCTTGTATTTAAATAGTTTTTCCAGCCTAATGGAAAATATACAGGTTATCACAATTAAATTCAAGGAACATTTGTGACAGCCATAGTGGAATTAATTCGAATTACTGTCGGTTTTCTACTGTGATATTTTATTTCCGCACTGTATAACATCAACAATATAACTTTAAAGTATTCATGACGATCGAGACACAAAAACGGTTTAAGAATGTATAAATATACATAGACAGCGTAACATTAGAAACACGGTAGTCCTGAAAAAGTATCGTTTAAGTTAGGTAGTACAGGAACACCTGTTAGATAATGTGTTATCGATTAATATTTTATGATTTCTCCATTACTTGATTAAATAGTAAACAAAAATTAATTACTTAATTTTCTTAACAAATTAATGGTCTCGAAACCACGGTTAAATTCCATAAACGTTTTAAAGAAATATTGAAAATAAAGTTTATGTGAAGGCAGCTAAAAATTATAAACTTGTCTGCAAATACAAGTTTTCGTAGACAAAGCAAATAGTTTACTTCTTACAACTTTAGCTGAACAAATTTCAATTAAAAGTTTGATGAAGAGATAAAAACTATTAGAGCGGCTGACACACAACTTTACCCACTATATCCATAGAACTCACCGAGAAGTATCTCTACTTTCGAAGTTCGCAGCTTCTTGTACGCCGTAAAACTGAGCATATTTGTGGGATTCGTATTTCTTGTTTCTTTAAACCACTTCCAGAAGATAAAGAGATAACGAGGCCGCTAGCGTCGTCGGTGCACTGTGTTGCAGTTATTTACTCAGGTTGTAATGGCATACACACTGGCGACTATTTAGTTCACCTTAAGCCGGTATAAAGCAGATATAAGACGGCTGCGATGCGAAAACGGAAGAGAAATTGTGTGTGCTTCGGTGTGATGAGGATGAGCGGCTGAAAACAACCCTCCTAGCACGGTGGTTGTCGGTTGCGCACTGGCGGCAGTAACAAGTGCAATTATATGATACGATTCGGTGTACGAAAGCGTCGACAAGAGTGCGACTATATGCGGTGAAATGGACGCCAATACGGATGCGTATACTTTTGACTGACGGCAGAGGATAACTAATAAAAAGTACACACCCTTGCGTACTATAGCGAATAGTTACATTAATATTATGAGCGCATCGATTTTCCGCGAGACGTGGACATGGGATAGTCGTTTATCAACAGTAGACGAATACGCGTTTCAATCAACTCATGTTGGCGTAATGTCTTCTTCAATTTTTGATGAACAAAACACAAGTATTTGAGTATGAATCCAGTGGCAAATGATATTTACAAACCTGTAAATGCGGACGTTTTTGACAATGCAGAATAAGAATAAAAATATTTTTTAATGGTATTGGGTATAGATAATAATATAGAAAGGTAATTACTCAGTTTACGCATTACTATTGATGTGGGCGAACAAAGGTAGGTGTTGTCATTTACAATTAGTGCTTAGTTAGTTTTAGTTGGTGTTTAGTTTCAGGAGGGTTCAGGTTACTTACTTAGGTAAGTGACGATTAGGTTACAGACAATTTTCAAGTCAAGTTCGTTGGTCAGTCGTCTGCAATCCAATTCCATTGAATACAATTAGATGCCCTTGTAAAGATGCAATGGAGGAACGCAGACGGAATGTAATGTCTAGCCTTTTAGACAAATTAATAAATAAAGCTCCTAAGGTTATTTTTACAGTATAGACCAATGGACTAAGAATAATACGTAGAGAGGTATTGCTATAGGAAAGAATATTTTTGGCAACTACTACTGTTGCTGAAACAGAGTCTTCAAGTTTCAATAGAACTTGAAAATGCCCAAACACCAGCTTATTCGTGCAGTTCACTATGAGATTTGCATTTTTCTTAGAGCTACTACTAATAGGTACCATTGCTATGTTCAAAATAATGAAGATTTCGCACGAGAATGGGATTGAGATCGGGGCCCTGACAAATGAAAGCATATCGCAATTTGCTACAAAAATTGGAAATAATAGGATTTGTAACTGACTTACCATGATCAGGAAGACCAAGAATTAGTGATGTCCAAGTTGCAGAAACTCTACATGAAAAGGACTTAGCTAGAGATAAGTCATTTGCGATCAGCAGTGCAAATACGATATCCAATAGATTACACGTGTCATATATCACAGTTTGCAAAATTCTAAAAATATATTCATACATAACAACTGAAAATACTTTTTGAATTAAAGGAGGCAGATTTAGCTACTAGGTACGATTTTTGGTTGCGAGTAATGACTCAGATGGAAATTGAAGCCGAATAATTACTCTGTATTTTATGGACAGATGAGGCACATTTTACTCTGAATGGTAATCAATACTCAAAACTGCAGATTCTGCTTTTCAGAAAATCCACAAGAAATCGTTCAAGAAGATGACAACAAAGTCATTGTTTGGTGCGGTTTTATAGCCGATTTTATCATTGGTGAACGATACTTACAAATGTTAAGAGGTTATTCCACAGCTGTCAAAAGAGCACTACAGAATTGAAAACATGATTTTTATGCAGGATGGAGCATCCCCACACACTTTCTGTGTTATTAACTTAATTTCTTAAGAAATTATAATAATTTAATAATATGTATATCCCTTATTTTATGATAACCCCACATATATTATACCTCAACAGTTTACTGCTAACTTCAAACAAAGTAGAACACAACATTTTACATCAACAGGGTACCTTACCTTTTTAAACAAACAGCTTTTTTATATAAGTATACTTAATATATACATTGCAGATTATTCAATTCCGATATTATTTTTGCAGTAGTTATTATAAATTCGTCCTTTATATGCCAACGAATTCTCATATTTTAATCTAAAGTAGTACGTGAAAGATTCATACACGAATGAACTTAGCGCAGACTTGTAAGGCATATTTAAATTGGATTACGTTTCTGCGTATGTAGTACAGCGGAAGCTTATTGGTAGTACGAAGGAATGATCCAATTTCACGGAGTCCTTCTTATTCTCGTCAAATACAAAGTTGTCGACTATTCATAAAAATATTTTCGTAAAGTGTTTTAAAGTTTTCATGCAACATATTTTATTTCTTAAAAATATACCAGTTTTTGGTTATTTCGTTCTTTCTATGTACATACTTGCATGTAGACCTCCTTTACCCATAATGTATTTGAATTTGTTGTCAAGCAGTGTATCAGGATGTCATTTGGCTGTTTATTAAACAAAGAGACGTACTGTTGATTATTCCTACGCCTATTATAGTTCATTTCACCATATTAACGGGGTGGGACGCTTCAATCATTGTTGCTCGCATTGTAGTATAATCAAAGTTAACGATATTGTAAAATTTATTTGGTAGGTACATAATTTCTTGTGAAAAATATAGTTGTAACATTAACTAAACCAAGGAGAAAGACATGAAAGTGGCAAAGCTACTTGCAAAAATCTCAAACTGAGTAGAAGTAGGTGTACCAGAAAATCTCACAACATTATGGCTATAGCTATATGTATAACAAGTAGAGCATTAGTAGGGACAATTTGTAATAATGAGATAAACAACATCAAAAGACAATTGGAAGGCATTACAGTTTTACTCTTTTCGGTGTTAAAATTAGTATTTCTTAACAATTTCTTATGAGTTCGATATCTATTAGATAATCACGATGAATACAGTAGTACCCCCATATCCGTGGGGGTTTGGTTCTGTGGTCTTCCGCGGATACTGAAAACCGCGGATAATAGCGAACGCTTGATTTTCGAGTACAATATGAAATATGAAGCAAAGTTAGCAAAGCATTGATGAAATCATTGTGTAAATGATTCGATTCGACGTAACCCAAGCCTTTCGATTTGATTGCCAAAACACAGACAGGTAAGCTTTATCTTTGTATTTAAGAGCACGTGGATTCTGTGATCGGTAAACAAGTCCAGGTTTAATTATATGACCAACTGCATTTGTACAAAATATGAAGGAAAGTCTATCCTTCATTGCTTTAAAGCCTGGTGCACTCTTTGCAGTTTTATGAATATGTCCGCCGACGCAGATTCCCCTGTCATTTTTATATTTTTGGGATTAAACCGAGCTTTAAATCTATGTCGCCACCCCTTACTTGCTGTGAATGATTTTCCTTCCTCTTCAGTGTATGTAATCTTGGGTCTGCATATCTTCATATAAAACCAAAGTCTTTTGTTGTAGCACGTTGCCATCCATAAGAATATGTTTTCTTGATATTTTCCACCCATAAATTTAAGGCATTTTCTACCTTAAGTAACTAAAAAAAGTTCGGGGATGACTCATATATATACGATGATATATCGAGAAATACTCCTATAACTTTTAATAAGGCTCGAATGTCATTATTTGTTTCTGTATTTATAGATATAACGCGTTTTCTGCTCTTCATAGGTAAATCGCGGATGACTGAAACCGCGGATACAGAGTCAGCGGATAACGGGGCACTACTGTATTAGAGAAACTGCTCTTTATGTGGGAATAAGAACTTATAAGAACTACAAATGTGTAAGTTTTGCAAACACGTACATACCATGCTTCTTCATCCATTTTTATTTACATCGATGCTCCTTACCGAAATATTTTTTTTCGCATTTTTCCTTTTCTAAATGCTTTACCCAACTATCGGAATAACAAGGTAATAACCGTTATTTTCGATAGAGAGACAAGCTGAGCTGTGGTGTATCTGAAATTGTTTTAGCCGGTGTACTTACAATTAATTTTTTTTTTTTTGTAAACAATATCAATGCAATATATTATGTACTAATGTATGTATTTTACGGTTAAGAAATTAGAAAAAGTAGCTACTGTAACTCAAAAAAATCAGTAAATCATTCGTATTACAAACACAAATTGGTATATTTACGGTGCACTTCATCTCAACTCATGCAAATACTCTTATTTACTCGTGACTACATATATTAGAAGCTCCAGTGATGTGTATTTCTGCGTACGTAACTAATTCATGGTCAACCAATGAACATTAAATCCGTTGTTCGATCGTTTGCCATGCGAAGGATTCAATTGTTGGTTATGATTTACGTATTCATTACCCATTCCGAATAAATTGTTTATCAATTTATGTTCATTTTCGATCTTATACATATATGTAACATTATTATTGATATCTAGAATCTAATTGTAATTGCAGTTTCAATGTAATAGTAGTTAGTTATTGATATTTTAATCCTTTTGTGCTATCATACATCTAAAGCATACATTATCAAGATATATGTATGATTTGAATACAATTCCAACAGTTGCATTGAATGCCAATATAAATGAACCTGGAAATGCAATTGAATTGAATGCGCAGCATTTTGCGTATTTGCATAGATAATCATTCATGGATGATGATGGAACAGAACTATATCATGGTTAAATTCTTTTATTTGAGTAATTCTAATTAATCTTTTAATTATGTTTATTATTTATGAATATAGTAGAGTTGTTACAGTAAACATTACGCGCATACAAATAACACAAGACGCATCGAAAAGCGGATACAATGGCGCAACGATTATCAATAGGAAAAAGCTCTTGGCAATGGTTTCAAGAGTCAAATTTATCTTGTCTATGTCGAATATATAAACATGTTAGCACTAGTAAGGTAAGAGTTAATCAAATCAACTCAATCAAGCTTAATCGATGTAGAAATGTTGAAGTGTACATATAACAGTATGAAGGATTTCTAATATGAGCAGAAATAGTGGAACGATCAAAAATTATGTTTCGCGGATTACATGGTAGCAGACCACCCCTCCGGCATGGGAATGCACCAAACGAAATTGAAATAAATCCAATTCATTATTACATACTTAGGTACTACACAAAACAAAGTAGCGAATTATATCTTACATATTAGTTTTCTTTGTTATAAACAAACAAAGAAATAAAATATATACAACAAATTACTAGTTGTAATAGATATAAATTGCTACCTTAGTGGACGCATGGTTGCTAGGTTCACAGTAGTACTATACATATAATAAATACAATAATAATAATAATAATAATAGCCTTTTATTTTTTTCCACGATTATAAACAAAGAAATATATGTATACTACATCAAATGAGATCTACATACCGTTAGAAAAAAACCAGGCGGAGTTCAGGTTACTACAAATTGTAGCGCCTGCTCTTCCACTCAACCTGACTATCCTAAAACTAACCTAATTAGAAAGAGAGGTCATGCTGGATCTTTTTCTAAATATGCAGCGCCTTAACTTACACAAAAAAGACAACAACATACCTGTGCTATCAACTGTTGAAGTAAAAGACTATTGCCGCATGTATAAAAAGGACGAATATTTTTTTTTAAATATGTGTATCGATGGGCTTGATTTTACGACGGAAGGTATTGAGTTGTATATATTCGTAATTTGATAGCTGAAACACCTTTTAAACTGTATAGCTGCTATAGTTTAGAATAAACTTAAAAAATAAAACTTAATGTATTATTTATATGTCATAAGACATATAACACAAGTTATTGAAGCACCGCGAAGAAGCTGCTTATTTCCTTTGGTGTAAATATGACATAACGTTTCAAGAAATAATATTATTGCCTTTAAATAAAATATATGAATTTAAAAATAGTTTAGTATTTCAAACTTTGAACCAACCCAAACAGCTCCATTTTTTTGCTTGATAATTTGCAAGACATTATTTTTAATAATAAAGACGAAGAAATTGACGTTTAATTTGACAATTCTTGTGAAAGTGCTATTAAGTACCTACTTGACTACATTGATTTTTAATTCATTTCTCTTTTATAGAAATATATGTAATTGAAAGATAAGCACATAAAGGCCATGAATTATATATCATTATTTTGTTAGTTACATGGTATAGTTATCTTTCTTGCACTAATTATTAAAATTTACAATGGAATCCAGAAATCGGAATTCCGTTATAATCCGAAGAAAATTAAACTATTGCTCTTTAACATTGGATATTTGGTAATACGAATCGCTTAGGAGTCCGGTAATCCATCCGGTAATCATCTCATACAGCTAACAAAAGTTTATTAACGATAAAGTGTTTTGGTCAACATTCTGGCTGTTAAGAACGACATTCCAAACGCCTTTAAAAATATTAATTTGATGGATACAGTCTTTCTGCAATAAATAACTGTTGGAAACAAAATTTCCTATTCGTCCAATAATGCTCAATCTGAAGATGACTCGGACGATGATTTGCCACTAATTGCAGTGAAGGAAAAGCTACTTTCTGGAGATGATGACCTTTTACCTCCACGTACGACGATAGTGTTTCAAATGAAGAAACAATTATAGACGAAACAATAGTGAAACATGAAGAAATCAGACGTTTTAAAATTTGTACAAAGTGGGTTCAAAAAAGGAGGTCGAATTAGGAACACTGTACACACTTCTGTAGTCTGATGCGAGCAGAACAGTTTAAAACGCTATTTTTTAATTATTTCAAAGATGACTAAGTAATCCGAATTTTCCAATAATCGAGATCGTCCATATTTTAATTAATTCGAATTAGCTAGTTCTCACTGCAGTTACAAAAATATGTATGCAAGAATGGAGAAGTGCAATTCTACAGCATTCTTTATCGTTTCGCATTCTGCACTTAAGATTGTTCCTTACTTTTGTACTCTCCAATGGCCTTTAATGTATTGAAAAGATGGACAACCAACGGGAGGGTATTGTCGAAAGGTCACTTTATACAATCGATATAGTGTCAGAAGCACAAATTGCGCCTTAAACACCTGAACATTATTGAAGTCCGTGATGTAATGTACCATCACACAAACATGATCAACGATTGGAAAACATATCCTTTTTATGTGTATATGCATACATATCTTGTCGCAAACCCTTCCGTAGGCGAAGTTAAACTAATTCGTATTAAATCAGAATTTATCATAATATTCCATAATAATTACTACAGCTGTCAGTCAAAACCTAACGAGCTAGCCCCAACATTTTAAAACTCCATGAAAACCAGTGTCGGAAGAATTTATTAGCAACTAACAACTGAATTAAAAATAGAGTCTAAATAAATATAAATTAGATTTACTTATGTATGTATGTATACCTATCTTCTAAGTCATTAGGCTACGCATTTTACGTTTTCGTTCATGCATATTACACACGTATATGTAGTAGCAATGTCGATTACAACCCGGTTTTGACTGATTCAGGATACTGGAACCGCATAGGCTTCTACCCCCTTCCGATATTAGGACCACCTACTGGAACCGGGTAATCCGCTACCTGGTCCCTTAAAATAGGTTCTTATTGGCGTAATTATGTGACAGCTTACTAAACTCAAAATACAATCCTAATGCGAATTCAGTGTAATTCTATGTCCATTCGCTTGCACACATACTTCTTTTACAAGTAATATTCAAACACATGCATGGCAATGTATGTAGGTACACATGTAATGCACATTAACACTATCAAATTTCGTATTGTCTTCCGCTACCACTGGCGGAGGACGGAGAAGTCAAATGAAAGTAAGTAACACAAAGATATACAAAACATACGATACTACATGTAGTTATTTCCTATTAAAAAATTAATATAATCTTTATATATACAGGGTGCTTCCTCAATTATGGGAAATATTTTAACTGGAAATGCTACGTGTCAAATAACGACCACTTACCAAAAATAGCCTTATTCAAAATCGCACCGTTTTCGAGATGATATAAATTATTAAAATTTCATTTAACTTTAAATATTTCGAAAAATATTGACTTACTCGTTACGAAGGGTGAATATGTTGTTTACATAAGAAGTATTGAAGAACAATCGAAAAATTGTCCTAAAATGACAAGTCCGCCAGTGACGTAGAATTTGATTGTTGCCTACCCGGATTGTTGCTGTTTAAACTATTTTTAGCAACAAATCCTTCCGAACTATTCGATTTTATCGAAAACCAAGCGTATAGGTACGAAGTTTCTAGATGATGATCTTATTTTTGGTACTTTAACTGGTCTATTAGGTGATGCTAATTTCGTGCTTGTAAATCAAAAAATAAAAAAACTTCTATTGATATTAACACAAGGGGATATATCTATTTGCTGTAATTTTGCTAATTTAGAAAAAATCCATCGTAAAAGCACTAATAACATTAAATCGCCATGCCAAATTTTATTTTCATCGTACACGTTTAAAGATGGAAAAAAACGATTTTTTTCTGGAACTATGAGAACCTTCATCTTAATAAGACTATTTTTAGTCAGTGGTCATTATAATTAATAATCATTAACGAAGCACTTTGTATATAATATTCCGTTTATTTTATATTAACTCGGTGAAAATAATTAGAATTGTTTCTCTGGAATATCCCAGTTTCCAGTTTTTATTATTTAAACAAAATATAACATAGTAACTTAAACTTACATTCCACGTTCTTCTTCAACCCTTTCCTCCTAGATTGGTTTTTGTACAAGTAACTATTAATAATTCTTAGTATTCTTACTTGCATTGACATGGTTTTTGACATTTGCATTTTTTATATTAATTAGACTGTCAATACCTAGTCAATACTATGTCCGACTAAATTCATATATAAATAAAGTATAACTAAGGATACTTTCCTTACATATATTTGATAAACATTTTCAGTATATAGTGTGCAATTCGTCAGTTTTTTTTTCCAATTTGTCGTAATTAAAGCGAGAACGTTCAAAATGTAGAACTCAACTGACTCAATTATAGATTTACGGCTACACTTACATATTTGTCAGTAATTGCATAAGTTGTAGCTACGAGTTAATATTTGGATATATGACAATCGTATATTCAAACCTTCCGCCCTTCTCTGACTTCTGCTATCTTAGAACCAAACTTTTACTAATAAAGAATACTTCTATGTCGTTTATGAACATTTAGAGAGAAATTGCAACATATAAGCAAGATATAATTTATATTACTGATTCCGTTTTCCTACGGTCATGGACCGTCCACTACCTCATTTTATCGCTATCTCACCGTTTCGAGAAAACTGTGTACCCCAGACAAATTAGCGCCTGTGGCATACAACGCTTGTTGACAGTAGTATTGATTTGATATCATATATACAAGTATAAAATACGTGTGTATTAAGTGTATTCTACATCATTGCAAAAAAAGTAACGAGTGGCAACGTATTAACAGAGATGAAATAAGGACAATCAAAGGGTTGAGGAAGATAAAGAATTTCTAGTAAAGTTAAGAGAGTGGTTACAAACAAACAATTTATTTTGTGTATTTACATGTGAGTTATGTTTAAGCGTGAATATAATTACGGTATAATTCCATAATACTCTCGTCATTCCTGTAATCGTTGAATATAGTTATTTTGTTGAACTGGGTTGGTCTTCTGTCTAAGTTTGTGGGCGGTCAGTTATTAATTATTGTTACTTTTGCCTTCGTAAACAATTTACTTCCATTTGCACTTTTGGTATTTGCGGCAGTCCAGACTTTGTGAGGTCGTACATGAAATGTATCAATAAAGCTTGATTTGTTGGCAGATTCTAATATTTTATGGGTACATTTTACAGAAACATTTCATTACACAACATAATTTCTCGCATTTCGTATATTCCAAAAATAATGCCAGCTAATTTTTGTTTAAAGAAATCCTTATGCTTTTCTCTGAAACATTTCTCTTTAAGCCTTCTTCTAATTGTTGTAGATACACGTACAGTTCCCCAGGGAAGATTTACGATTGACGTCACTACAAACATAACTATAGTCAGATATGGCCGAATGCATGCGTGAATAAATTCTCATTGCATCGCCATAAATTTAGTTGATGTTTAGCTGTCCTTGATGTAAATGTACTTCCAGGTTTCTGATACGCTACCTGTAGTCCATTTTGTCGTATTTCAGTCTATATAGCTCTTCAATCTGTATTACTTTGATGTAATACGCATGCACAGAAGTTCTCTAAATCCTGCTAATAACCCCTGTGATAATCTTTTATATACACCAACAATCCCAAAAATCGTATTTTATTTTTGAGCAAATTAGTTCAGTGGGTTTAAAAATATAATGATGCAGCAGCAATCGTAAAAGACAGCATCCGTTTTTCGCTGTTATTTTATCAACTGGCACTTTTTATTGTCTCCTTACCTATAGAGTAGTTTTTTAAATATGTTGAAGGGAGGTATATGTGTAGGTATGCAACATATAATTAATGGCTTTACAATTAGCGTTCATTTTTCATTCCTTATTGTAGTAGCATCACAACCAAAACTACATTAAAGTATTTCATTATTGTAGAAGTGCAAGGCATTTTAATGATTATTTGCTTAGAATGTCAACTATTTTTAATTTACTTTAATTTTCAAGGATGTTTAAGATTTTAATTAAATTTTTACTGCCAATAAATTTTAACGTTTGCTTTGGCTTTTAGAATTCTTACCATGGAGTAATTAAAGCTTAATTAATATTCAGTGTTTCGCAGTTATTGACTTCTCTCTGCTTTCTTTGCTGTCCCTGGTCATTAGCGCATATTTACAAGTTTCTAATTTAACTTATTCGAAATTGTTACATTCCTTTTAATATTCAGGAAGACAAACGCACTGATTTTAGATTAATTCTGGTAATAGATGTGTTAGTAACACTTAGCTTTAAAAAATGTATTTTTTAAATTTAAAATTGTATTTTTCTATATTTATTTGCTGTAATTTAGTAAACGAAACTTCAATGCGGTAGCGCTTAATTTCTGTCAAACTCAGTACTTAATGCCAAACGGTGAAAACAGGGCGGGGCATTCAACATTATCGCATAACAAGCGACCCCAATTCAATTTCCGGAGGAACAAAAAGATATCCTTAATGAAATTCGGATTTGGGTCGCTTACGGATAGGTATCCTTGTTTTACCGCAAATACGTGTGGATGATATCTCGACAGGTCAATTAGTAGGAAGACAATTCCAATTCCCCTGGAGCATGTTCTGCACATTATATTCGTCAAGCATATTCAAGAATAAATAAACTACATTTAGTCTTCAATCAATATTTATTTCCATTATAATCTATTGTAATCCGGGTCTTCTGTACAAATGTGATGATATACAATTGTGAGTTTAACGACATGGACTTTCTTAACTTAATTTCTGCAAAAATTCAAACCGATACTTCTTCAAATAATATATTTTATATGTATATATACATATGTATATGTATGTGTATAATGTGTTCATTTGAAAAGTTCATGCAGTTTGGGTTGAAATATTGATCGAAAAAGACGTAGATAAATGAGTATGTGGTTTCTTTTACATAAACATACATGACATTTGATTAGTCTCCATTCTCAATCACAATTAACAATTAAATTATTACGTCGATTCTACAAATTGTTTCCCGTTTTTAAACATAGGTTTTTAAATGGATGTCACTTTAGAACATGGTAATAAAATTGATGGTTTACTCGGTTCAGAATTGAATCGAAGAATTTCAACTAGAGTTTCCACATTTTGCAATGGATTATTTGCACTCTAATATTGGACAGAACGCCGAAACTGTTATCTGAACTGGTAGTCTGTCAGGAAGATCAAGCAGCGGTGCAACTAAGAATCGTACACCTCAAAATTGTCAATCGTGTTGAAGAAATAATGGAAAATAATCCACAAACATCTCTTCGATAAGTGAGTTAAACAATTAACATTTCTGTTGCTATAACCCACAAATTATTGAAGAAAGATTTAGTACTTAATTCATGCTATGTGACTGCACTATAAGAGTTGCTAGAATTTTGTAATTGGTTTATTTAAATATGACCAATAATAACGAAGAGTTTTTAGAAGGAGTCATCTTTACTGATGATGCATGTTTTTATAAAATTGCATACTTAAATTTCCAAACTCAAGAATTTGAAAAAAGAAAATTCACGTGGAGTTATTGAGGAATCGCTACATCCAGAGAAAGTAGGTGTTTGGGCAGCTATAAACCAAAGGCGAATCGTTGGGCCAACATTTTTTCAGGAAACGTTAACTGCTCAAAGGCACCGCACAGAAATTTTAGAACCATTTATCAATCAGTTGGACGATGATGAAACTCAAAACGATGGAGCATTTTCTCACTGTGCTAGAGAGTATGTGGATTACTTAAAAGAACGTTTTGATCAGCGTATAATTAGTAAAAATACTGAAATTTCTTGGCCTGCACGCTCATGTGATTTAACACCTTGCGACTTTTTCTTGTGGCCCTACCAAAAAAATAGCATATTTCGAACACCTGTGTTGAATTTGTATGACATGCAACAAAGAATTGAACAGAAATGCATGAAAATTAATAACAATTCAATACTGTTGCAGAATGGGGTTAGAAATTGTGAATGTATTATTTATTTATTCATCTTGCAAAATACAAAGTAAATTAATATTACTATTACATTATGGTTTTCAATAAATACCTATTATTTGTTATTCATATATTAGTATAATATGTAATAAAACTGTAATTTATTTACTACTTTATAGGTTAAGTAATGTTATAATGAACAACGTAGGTTACTTCAAATATTCTCAATATGTCACATGCTACTTAATGAACTTCTCAAATGAACACATGAGGTATATTGCGAGCAACGAAAATACATCCACACGAACAGTATTATTGACATTACATAACATACATCTACTTTTATATCCGTTACTATTACACTTCTCAAACAGTCGATCACGTCAGTTTCTCTGTATGTCTGTCTAGAAATACGTAAGAGGCAAACGTATTAATATATAAAAACTTTGACGAATGCTCTGCACATTATTTTCTCGTATGATATGGTAGTTCACATTATATCACATCACACGTAGGTATACAGCACAATGAATTATGCTTCTAACTGCAGAACAGAAGGTGTAGTGGATTTAATTGTAGAATTTGGCAAATTTTGCCAAACACGAATTTTCGTTACTCGCCTTGATATGTTTGCCTACGTAACTTGTTTTACGATTCCAGAAATGTAACACTACATATATCTGGCGTGTCCGTACAAGGATCAAAAGATTGTAGAAATGTTAAGTCGCCGTCTTTAGTGCGCTGAATGATAATGCGACTTACAAATGGTGTGGAGCCCGTATCGGTAAATTATCACTTGCTTTTATTATAACCGTTGCGATGTAACTGTAATTCTCATATAATTTTTAATACGCATTTTTGTCAATATGTATTAGTTAATATACAGAGTGAATAAATAGCTAACGCCAAATGGGATCGTGTAGAAATACGATATTTATATTTAACGTTCGATTAAGTTGTAAATACCCGTTTTATTAATTTTTTCTATGACTTGTCTCTATCGGACACAGCTATGTATATATTAGAGCTGCTATCCGGATCCGGATAATTTGGGATCCAGATAATTTACTATCCAGATATCTGAATCTGAGTGCTATCCGGATCCACTATCCGAATTACCTAACCGGATGCACTATCCGGATCTCCTATCCGAAACCTTGGATCCGCATCCCCTATCCGAAACCTCGGATCCGGATTTGCTATCCGAAACCTTGGATCCGGATCTGCTAACCGAAATCTCACATCCGAATCTGCTATTGAAAATCATCTAATTTGCATTCTTTATGAGGTTTGTATCAATCGGATTATTTTGTTCGCGAGTTCATTAACATTAAAAAAATAGTAAAGAAACAATGTTTTACATTCCAACATTTTGCTTTGTAAAATAATCAACAAATCAATATTATTAATTAATATTATAAGCTAATAGATATTAGTATGTACAACGTTTTAAGAAGAAAATAACTACTTTATTGGTATGTTAAATAAATAAATAAAATGAAAAATCGGGAACAAAAGGTATTTGGTCTGAAGAGAAACACAAATATAAGGTTTTACTAAATAAATACGAAATATGAAGCACAAATCGGTTAGTTCCAAACAAAAAAAAGTTTGCAGTGAGGACCTTTCTGCTCAGTCCAGGTTTTGGATAGCGGATCCGGATCCGAAGCTTCTGATAGCGGATTCGGATCCGAGGTTTTGGATAGTGGATCCGGATCTGAGGTTTTGGATAGCAAATCCGGATCCAAGGATTCGGATAGTTTTGGATCGGATATCTGTAGCACTAGTATATACATATATAGTGAAGTATTGCAGCCTTTATCTGGCATCATTTGGGAAGTAATGAATTCAGAAATACAAGAAAACTGTGTCACTAGTTTAGATTGGTAACGTCCATAATTCATCGGACCCCAATAAAATAAACAGAATGATCTAAAAAGTGTCCACTCTGGGAGACCAAACTCATCAACAATTGATTGATGCAAATGTTATTGAAATATTATAAACCTCAAGCAGGCAAAACATGCAACAAATCATATAACTGAGGGATCAGCAATTAGATCAGTGTTTAACATGTGCGCGCATCAGTATCCAAAAATGTTTGTGCCCCATAAAGATGTAACTGTTGATGAACAACTGGTTCCTTTTCGAGAAAATAGCTCTCTTAGGACATATATGCCCTCCAAACCTAGAGGAAAGTATGGCATAACATTATGGCCACTTTCTGAGGTAAAGACGGCCTACATTTGTCATGCACCAGCGTATACTGGCAAACCTGAAAATGGAGCACGGGAAACCAATCAAGGAAGAAATATAGTCCTTAGATTGACGCATAAATTGGATGGTAGTGGTAGAAGCATTACGACCGATAACTTTTTTACCGACTACACATTAGAAACTGAAATTTTGAAAAAGAAATCAACTTTAGTTGGTACTCTGAGGAAGAATATGGCATTTATTCCCCAAAGAATTTCTTCCACGCCCGCCGTGATAAAGCTCAGTATTCTTCCATGTTTGGTTTTCAGCGCGATATAACTATTACGTCATACGTCCCAATAAAATAAGGGAGTTATATTATCATCATGGATGCAGTTGCTGTATCAAGTACTTCAACGAGTAAATTGAAGCGTAGACAATTTACATTGAATAATGTAATCCTCTCTATTTGTTTACAGTAAATTTAGTTTTCTTTGTATTTTTGAAATAAATGAAACATATTTTTGTTAATTTTTCTGTATCCTCTTAATCGGTAATCAATACAATATAAATATAATAAATTAATTTATAGTAACAAAACTTACATGCGTAGTTAATAAAGACAGTAAAACATCTTATTATTAGTATGGATCTCTCTGACACATTTAACAAATGCGTGGGATAATAGGAAGGTTAAAAATCACTTCATTCCGGAACCTTTACAATTTATTAGGTTTTCGTTACAACTTCGTCAGTGGATTAAGATTGACATTTAATTTGTACCAACTAATTATAATAAACAACTAGCCATGCCTATCAACAAAATAATCTAAAGACAAAGAAATTCAATGATATATTGGATTATATTATGTACATATATGCAATTTAACCAGATTTAATGGTAAATCTAACTGCCAAACCGTTTTTACATAATTGCAATTGTGTGTAGACCAGTTTCGTTTTGTAATATTTTTGTTATTAGATGCACATAAACATCTATCATTGATATACTTTTGTCGCCAAAACTTTATTGAATACAAATACAGTACAAGATAAATTTTGCCTGAACGGTTGTAGCAGACCGTCGTAAATATTCCGTAAAACGTAAAATTCACAACACACAACAGAACCATTCAAAACGAAGAATAATGACAAACTACCACATAGCTCACGGTTTTTGTGACTGCTCATATAGTTCGTTTACTAAATGTCCGGTACCAGGTTTCGATGTAAAAACTTTTAAATCTGTATGTATTTACAAATTGAAAGGAATTTAGTCCCTTATCCAAGCTGTTAGATTTTGGTAAATTGCAGGTCATCGCATTAGGTATTATCTAATGTATGTACATATTTAACTTTTTTTGTGTAAGGTACACAAAATGTAATTAACAACAAAATTAAATGACTACTATGATACCTAGTGATATTAACTTTAGAAGCTTCAAAAATTATATATTCGTAACGAGTTGCGTATGAATTGTACGTAAGTACATATTTGCGTAATAAATATGTAACTAACAAATTAATTTTACAGGAACTTACATGATCCGCAAGATTGAGATTCGGCATTAAAGCAAACGAAGAAAAGCATTATTCATATTGATTAATATCTGGGTATTTTCAGACTTATTGTACATAAATAATTTAATCCATCATAATATAACACTTATAAATGTAAAAGTTGCGACCGAGTAGATTATGAGCGTAACATGGTAAACACCTCAATGAAACAAACGCTTAATAGGTATCTTTAAATAAAACTTGTGGAACCGGTTTGGTCGTTGAACCAATTTCGTTAAGATATGAAATTTGCGTCTTTTGCCAACGTAAGAGAAGGAAAGTAAATGCATAAAACGCAAATTCCATTGAAAAGCAACAACTGTAACAAATGAATAAAAAGTACTCAACATTATATTTACAGCTAGGGAACATTTAACAATATAAGAAGTCGTGTTTGATAAATTTTGTGCTATTGTTTTACAATGACTGCACTTATATTTCAACAGTTCCTGTATTTAGCTTTTAAAAGTTGATTAAATCTTTAATTTAACTTCATTTACATTCGTTAGTCTGTTAAAACGGAAATTTACTTTTGAAATGAGGTAAGTACGAATTCATTTTAAAATTACAAATGTAATGTTTCTTTTTCCCTATCACAAGTTATAAATGAAGTCATCAGAAGTTTACAAGACAAGATAGACAATTCAGCTTCGATCAAGTAGGAATTATAAGTAACATTGGTATCATCTATCGTTGAGTATGACTTGAGTATTTAGTGGTGTAATATAATATTGAAAGTTTCTACGATCTAACGTTATTATGAAGGCCTCCAAGTTTTGATTGCGTTATAGTAGTGTAAATATATGCAATACAAAAAATATAAATAAAATAGAACAAAGCACAACTAGACTACTATTATTCGGAAGCTCTCATAATAGAGATAATGTAATTATATTAACAATAAGTTACGAAAGCACAACTATCATTTTAATTTAATTATTTTCTTCCATAAAAGTTTGCGTTAAATTTCAAGATACAACTTTGTTAATTTAACCTAAAACAATACACTGTATAGTTTGGTATTGAATAATCCAATTAGACACTAATATTATCGTTAATGTCGCATTTTTCTTTTACTTCTTCGATTTTATGATCAAAACTGTATTTCCTGCGATTAAGTAAATAATACGATATGAAAATATTAGAACGGATGTATCTTTGGAATCTCTTTGCTTTTACGTCAGTAAATTTCGCCGAGATTTATCAGTGGATATCTCTGAAATGCTCAAATGAAAGTAGAACAAGATATGTATCGTTCGATTTACTGTTCGGTTAATACGTGTAGTGCTGGAATATACAGGCTGCTCCATATTTCAAATGCCAGCGTCGGCGGCACTTTCTGTAATGACTCAAATGGAATTATATCTGGTTAACATGAGAATGTAGTGTGTTAACCGGCGTGGACCACATTTTGTTTTACTGATGATCAGTACAAACTACCATATTTTCACATTCAAAGGAATCATAGTAGAAAGATGCATATACATATGATCAATGACAGATTATGACACTGCTTGCATAACTGATGTATATTTAGGCTGCTTTAGAAAAAAAATGCTGATGATGCTATTTTTGCGAGTGTTTGATAACTTGTACGGCATTCCTTATACTAAATTTTATTAAGGCATTCGGTAGGTACTGCTAATCTAGATGATAGTTGAATTAAAACAGTATGTATCTATTTATTGGCTAGTTAAACATGAAAACCGTAGTAGACTGCTTACGTTAAACTTGCTTCATTCGGTCCAATTTCTAGATTTCGTCTTGAAGATGCCTAATAATCTGCACATCGTACTGGTTTTGTCTTACCAATGTATAAATTGTTTAGTTATCATTATAATCTGGGTTGGCTGACAGTGAGTGGTTAGCCTCTGCATATGTATCGCTTAATGGTCTAATCTGCCTGTTGCAATTATCTCACTTTTTTATTTTCTTTTATTTATTTTTATTAATTTGTTCAAAGTATATTTCTACTTCAATTATTTTAAAATAATTCACTCTGTAGAAAAATACGATTGAGAAAGCAGAATTTATCCTGTATTTATTTGGTATCTTTTGGATGTGCCTCCCCGTTCAGATATCCACTCCCGCTAAAATTTCTTACTTATATTCCTCCAATCTTTTAAAACAAGTTACAAATATTATTTAATTTTTCTTCTTTGAAACCAAATAGTTACACGAACTGAACTATAGCAGATATTCTCCATACAATGGTAACATAATTTCGTTCCATTTAAATAAAAATAGGAATATGAATTAATGAAATGTGTATGTAACGACATTTTGTAAATTGCAGTGAATAATGTCCAATTAGTAAAAGCAATTAATTCGCCACGCCAACTTCATGCGTAAGAAAGCATTTACATCCGTAAATACGAGAATCTAAGCAATCGGGAATCGGCAATTTTGGGTTCCGTCTTGTTTAAAATCCTCTGAAAGTTCGGCCGTCCGCCGTTCTTAACATGTGTTAGCGATTACGTCAGTTTTAGACATGAATTTATTACTGTTTTGTAAATGCTTTGTAAAAGGGGTGTTATTTAAACGTTAGTTTGTAAAATTTTGATTCATAATTACGATTAACAATGACGACTAACACGTCGGCGAAATAGGTGTATCGAATTAATTTAATTAGTCTATATTCTACAACTTACAATTATTTTATTTAAAAATATCAGTATATCTGCAACGCAATTGCAATGTTCATACCCTATTTCACACAAAGTATAAAGAAACATGATATTCAATGAAATACGTATACAAAATAAAATATTGATTAACAAATCATGCGGTGATAAGGTATACGTTCGATATACATATAAAGTATATTGCCAACTATAAGTTGTATTGTATGATAAAAGTAAATTAAAAAAGGCACACACACACACACATTTGTATGCACAACAAATAAGTATATATACACACCACAAACTTTTATTGTTAGCTTATAAGTATAAAACATAAGTCGTGAGTACAATAGAAGCTAACTTACACAACAGACGACGAAAATGTAATATCATCAAAAAGCAAATGTATGGTGGAAAGATGCGACGGAAATTAAGTTAAATATACGACAAAATTTAGGTCGCAGAGCACTATTAACTTAATGTGATATTTCATTCAAAAGAGTTTAAATCCTAATGTATGAATGCATTATTAGTCAGCGAACAGAAGTTCTGCGTTACTAACGACAATTGAAATCATGAGAAAAACAAAGAAAGCGCCTTTAAATTAAGTGTCTATCAAACAATAATTTTTATTGATCCCATGTAGAACTATAATACCAAAACAATTCTACAGAATAATACGTTGCTCTATAGGATTGTGGAAAAGCTTCTGTAAAGCGTCACTTTAAGTTAGTCAGTGAGTCTAAAACAAGGTGTTCAAAAATGTGACTCAGGTAATTAATTATATGGTGTATGTAGTTACTTATGTTGAGTGAGTACCCTCATGCAGTAGAAGGGAAGTAACACTGTCAGTTATACAGCGTTGTGTGGAAAAATGGCGTGAGATTATTTTTATTGGGTATGTATGTAAACTAGTAAGTAATATAAATTTGTTTCTTTAATAACTAAATATTATAAATTAATTCTTATTGATATGAGTAGTGACGAGCAACAAAATTACTTTTAATACATGGTGTTCCATAAATTTTCGTTTGTGGTAATTTTCAATGCATACTTAATATTTGATATAAGAACCTGAGACAAGAAAAGATAGCAAAATTACAAAGTTAAAGTTCTTCATCAAAACTTCATATTTAAGACCCTTTAGTAATTAGGACAAGTTTTAAAATATTTTCTTGCTCTGTCTTCATCGGTACCAGAGCTTTATTTGAAACAGTACTTTTTATTTTGATTATAGGAGACCAGATCAAATCATTGCAAAAAATTATTCTTACAGAAAAAATATTCTTAATGGTTTTAATTACTTATATATCTTCATATAATGTGATAGAGTCTGCATACGCTCTGTAATAAATATACTTCCTCGCTATGAATACTACGCAATACTACAATTACATTCTAACATAAGTATAGAATTGATGTAATAAGTCATAAGTACAAGTTAGTGCAATGTCAAATTCTTAGTACTGCAACATAATTATGAAAACTATCAAATAATGTTTCTATTAGCAAATTAACTACTTTGGTTATCAAGTGTTATAATTACAAATAATACAGTCGACACGCTGCCAGTATCAAAAGAAATAAATAATCCTAACAATTTAAACACGAGATTGCTCATCTCTACTCTCTAAGCTCAATTTTGTTAACGATATATTATGCCATATACGGATTTATACATCACAAATTCAGATACACTAGTGATCCTCTAATGCACGAATACTTGTCTATTCTGCGTATTAAAAGTATGGATCAAGTTGCATTTGGCACGGTGTGTATTTACAGTGTACTAAAGTGAGGGCATATTAAAGACAACTTAATAGTATTCTCATTTTCTGTAGGACATTACAGACATACCATGTGAACGCCTGCAAGTGCTCCTTACCTAAAGTTAAAAATAAACGATGGGCATAGCAAGTTTCCGTTTGTTAGAACAAGAAAAGCATATACGCTATATTCTAAGGTGCCATTGTATTGGCGAAAGCATAGCTTGTTGCATTTTGATTTTATACATCGATTTTCTGTTTCATTCATCGCAGTTCAGCAATACATTAGATTCCTTATAGAGCCACCTATCGAGGTCAAAAATACAATTCTATGCAGAGTGCGTTTATATATATATATACAGGGTGACTTTGAAATAAAAGTAAAAAATATTAAGACTGGTAAGATGCAATTATGTGAATATAAATCCAAAAAATTCAATTCAATAATGACGTGAATGCCAAAATTAAAAGCCCCTTTATAAATTGTAACATGCGTCGCCTATGAATGCAGAATGTTTACCTCGATCGGACTAACGCAAGGCATCGCAAAAATAGCTGTCGATGTTATAAACACTACGAGATAACGCTGATGTGTCAACTTTTTTAAATAGCTTTAAATGCTGACGGTCAATAACATCAATACATATGATTACGAATAAAAATATTATCGAAGACTAATTGGTAAAGGAACTTTTATTTTAATTGTATCCAAGGTATGGAATTACTCTAGACACCCCGAACTGTCGTGTTGCCTCTCGTGCATTTACACCTGCTTTTCTGTGAATAAGCTCAGAAGGTCTTCTTCAGCACGCAAAACACGGACCTTTTCACGTCCACGACTTTCGTAAGATAGCAACAATCTATCGGTTTCTCGCAATCTATACACGACATCCGTTATACAAGTGTGAGGTGGGGCTCGATGATTTGGAAACCGCTGCTTATACCTAAGTCATGTATGACGATCATTTTCAGCTGTTTTACCATAAATGAAAATCATATCGTACAACACATGTGGTGTGTAAGCTCTCTGAAACGTCCAGATTCAACAGTCCAAACAGACTGCATCTGATTCTGCGTTGTGGACATGCTAAATATCGCTACACCTGTTATGCACTACATACATATATTCGTTAAAATACAGTGGTGCGACAAATATTTTATTAATTTCTTTGTCATTTTTTTTCTCGCTTCTGGGAAGGAGTTTGCGGAAAATATTTTGAATTTAAGTTTAATAAAATAATATCTTTCCATTTTTCATATTTTTTTACTTTTATTTCAAACACACCCTGTATATACATATATAGCCCTATTCCGCAGAGCGCCCGCTTGCAATCGGCCAGTCATTACTGATATGTCAATGGATCGGTTGACGATGTCCACTCTGTATGTTCAACATATTCGAAAAAAAAATTACCTAAAACAACATGTGTATATCTGTCTGTACTCTTTTATGTTTATTCTGGTTCGTCCTTGTAATGGTTTAAATTATTTGATAGTTAAATAAAAAGGGTAGCTTAGACAATTACATCCATCCAAATTATATTGAGATTTAGAGATAGATATTTTTTAATTATGTAAATACATTTAATTTCATTGAATTTGTGACTGAAACAAAGTTTACTGAAATGTTTCAACAGAAAATCGCTAGGTCCAAATTGTATAGTTGATGCATTTATTTTAGGCAAATATCAATAAATAGTTCTTGCGTAATGCGGTAATAAACTTTTAGTTAGTCACGTTCTTGTATAATTTTATCAACCAATAAACACTAGTCTAAATATGTACATATATTTGCATACTACAACCTTAAATGTCATAAACAAATTTACTTCTTTAATAAAGAACTAACTGAAGGTAAAAATACTACTAAATTACATCATTGTAAACTGTATAATATAATCAAAAGTAGGGTGCTGTAATGCAGAATTCTACAACTTTTTAATTTAGAGCCCTTGATGAGCTGGGCTATAGTTGAAAGTTTTATTGTTTCTATGTCATAATAAGTTTGATGTTCCCATAATGAAAGAAAAAAATTGTGCACTAACTCAAACTTATGTATAATTTATTTTATACAACAAATTGGTATGTAAAATTTTTGAAAACCTATTACTCGTCGTTGTAATGAATGTTCAATATTTAGCCGAAGAACTAATTATGTAATCATGCTCGCGTAAGGCATGAATTCTTTATCTTTATCTTCTTGGATCGTTAATGCCGCCCTCTCACATTTACACACTACCACGAATAGAAATAAATAATAAATTTGGTAAGCAGAGGTCGTTCCGTGGCAGTTATACATATGAGTTACGATACCAATTTAAATTCATTGATTTTGCGTTGTTGAGACAATACAATGATAGAAATGTAGTACAAATTGGTTGGCATACTTAGCTGTACGCATAATAAATACTCTTCAGGATGGTAATTTCTGTATGTGGAAATTTTTAAATGCATATTTTTACTTGATAGTCGCAGAAGACGAACCTCTTCTAATAAACATATATCTAAAACGAAAATTTTAATATTTATTATTATTTGACGTTGTGTATTCCGATTTTAGTAGCGCCTTTGATACTGTTGATCACACAATTTTACTTCAGAAACTTTCTGGCTTTGGTTTAATCTCCTCCTTTTTACGATTAATTGAGTCTTCTTTAATCGGTAGAGGTAATTATGTCCACTATAATGGGTATAAATCGTTCGGTTTTGTTCCATCATCGGGTGTGCCGCAAGGTTCATGCTTAGGCCCTATACTCTTTGTTTTATATATAAACGACCTTTTAGAAAATTTATCCTGTCCTGTACTTGCGTATGCAGACGATCTTAAAGTGTATGGGCCTATAGCTAGTTGGGATGACGTTCTACACTTACAGGACAATATTCAATACATTATCGACTGGTGTACTAGATTTAGTCTGAAATTGAATATTGGCAAATGCTGTTTTGTGTTCTACACTCGCAAACGGAATCCAACTGCATCTGTTTATAGTGTCAATGGTTCTTTGTTGAAGAAAGTTGACACCTTCGATTCTACGATGAGCTTCTCTCCACATATTACAAAGCTTTCCTTGTCTGCATCCAGAACACTGGGCTTCGTTAAACGCGCTTCGCGATTTTTTCAAAACGAGCAACTGCTAAAAACGTTATTTTTTACATTCGTTGTTAGTAAGTTGGAATATGCATCACAAGTTTGGTCACCGCACTACATCTACCTTCAGCTGTCAACTGAGAAAGTACAACGTCGCTTTCTTAAATATCTGTCCTTCAAAGCGGATGGAGTGTATACGGAGCGTGGGATTGACTATACGTCGCTACGCTATAGACATGGTATGACAGCTCTGAGACTTCGCCGTGAATATCAAGGTGCTCGCTTCATATGGAAGTTGGTCTATGGACTGATTGATAGCCCACCTCTCCTTTCTTCCCTTAACTTTCATGTTCCTCGAGTTACCTCACGTTCCTTCACTTTGTTTTCTCTTCCTCTCTCTAGATCTAACATCCTTACTGCTTCACCACTTGCTACTCTGTGTCGTTCTGCTGACCTCCACTACAGCGATATATTCTTTGGTTCTATTAATGAAATGTAGTTTTATTTACTTATTCATTCTTTTTTATTGTTAGTTGTATATATACATATATATATATGTTGTATTTACTGTATCCATATAATGTAACTACAGTAGAACGCCAATTATCCAGATCAAAACCACAATACCTCGATATTATTTTACATACAGGGTGTTTGGTCATTCGCTTTCCTAATTTTAAGGGCATTAATTTTCCAACATGTAGAATGTATTGGCAAAAATTCGTGTGGAAAAAGTTTTCAAATAAGCGCGAAAAAAATAAAGAAAATATCGGAAAATGTTTTTAAGGCGGTCTCTATACATACTGCAAATGTGTGCGTGTGTATCTCCTACGTAAATATACCCTCGACTGTATTAAGAACAAATGCTGATATTGTAAACAATCAAACGAATTGGAAGACGCTAGGAGCAGCTGTGTTTATATCGTGAAAATATGATGATATTTACAGCTGATTGTTCAGTGATATTCGTTGTTTAGGTCGTGGTAGACCAGTGCACTGGCCTCCACGTTTGCCAGACTTAAATCCGGTTGATTTCTTTCTATGGGGATGTTTGAGGGACCGAGTCTATAGAACACAAGTCAACGATATTGACGAATTGCGTGAACGTATTATTATGGAAACAGACCATATAAGTACGTCAACATAATTTGTGTGAAAATGTAAGTGAGTCACTTATCCGTCGTGCCGGACTATGTATTCAAGAGAATAGTGGTAATTTTGAACAATTATTATGATCGTGCGATCAGAAGAAAAACCGTCATTTACCAATTTTTTTAGGATATTTTGCAAACAAAGTGAGTTGATATTTTCTTTATTATTGGTGATTGTGTGTACATAATGGACAACAATACACAATGGACCTTTAAACCATATGGATTATCGCACATCTGTTAGCGTGTAAATACGATGTTATTGTTTTATGAATGACCACTCTCATACTACAAAATGCCAACACAGACATTTTTATATAGGTCACTGGACTGTTTAAAATAACTAAACAGCAATTTCTTTTAATGTATTATTTTCAATCGGCATCCCAATGTGTAGGTACTATCTAACATAAAAACGTTGACATTCTCAAAAAAATTAAACACTATTTTTTTTTTAATTTTTACGGATCTTAAAATATTTCACGTACATATATGTACATACTGTTTAAATTAAAACAAGGAATGAACAAACACCCTGTATGTAGTTAAATTCTATGGCAGTACTACATATGTACAATCCTTAGGGACTGACGGACTATTTGACAGTTTAAGTAAAGTTCCATCATCATTAAGCTCATTGTAGAACACTGAGTAAATTTTAATGGCAGAAATAATGTACACTGAATACCTCACACTCAGTTTATGAACTAGTTTAGCAATAACGCAGGTATAATAAAGATTTAATACCATTAAAGATCAGATAAAGTATCTTATTTAATTGTAGCCAATCTGCGTTCATAAAAATCCACGTAAGAATATAAAAGCACGTTCTTTGCGGGTCGAAGGAAATATTTCATTTGTGCTTGATACGTATTCTTCAACTACCAACAAGAGCAGCACAAAATGTACGTTTATTGAATCTCCAAGCACGTCCCGAACGGTCTCATTTCAGTAGCACAGTAAATTGCTTGACCTTAATGTCATGTCAAGAGAAAATTCGCTTTTTGTCGTAATATCCGTTTTGAGAGCAATGACTGTCATGCACACTTTCAGTGGCGAACTTACAATTGGTGAACATACATTACGTATCACATGCATACGTAGCTTTATTAGATAAATATCTGCAAGCGACAGAGTAAAGTTCTCATACTAGGAAGTAGTCGAATATTCAGTTAACCGAAAGTGTTTCTTTGTGTGTAGTGTTTGCACTACATTTTCTATTACAGAACTGTAATTATCTCTACAGCAAATAGACGACTATGTAAAGTTATACTTATGTCTTATATCACTAATATCTATATTACATACATACATACATATATACATCCATACATACATACATACATATATACATATATATATATGTACATACATATATAACATCGTTTATAGCTGTAAGTATTGAAAATTAGAATAATAAAATAGTTCGTTTTCGCAAAGTAAGTTCATAGAATAGTAAGTCAGAAGTCCTTTGGGAGTCTAATCCACTTTGTGAAAAAGAATAAATATTTTATTTTTCTATATTACATACGTATGTACACTCATGGAAAGTAAAGATTAGACACTTTCAATAGGTTATTATATGCAAACTGTCCAAACTTTACTTTCCATGTGTGTAGATATTTACTTTATTATTATATCTATACCGTGTGAACGCCTGCGAGCGGTCGATATCTAACCTTAGTACGCCCTATTCTACTGTACAATTGTATTGCCAAAATAGCTTGTTGCATCTGAGTTCAGCGACACATTAGAGATCCTATCGAGCGGACGATCGTGAGCAAGAAACTTAAGTCTATCTATGCGAGCGAGATAGGCACACAATTGTTGTCACATACTAGCATCCACATTTCAGTTGAATTCATACGTTCTAGCGCTCTCTCCTTCACACATTTCTAAATAAAGCGAGCTCTGTGTGGTAACTGTCGTTTGTATTATACGCCGGAGCAGAAACTGTTTATAGTAAAACAATTTTATGGTGGAAACTCTGCAAAAATAACTAGACGTAGTTATTAGGAGGGGGGGGGGGTGATTACGTTTTTGTTTCGGATATTTATATTATGCACGTCTGTACGAAACCGCACTCTGGTCAGTAGGTCAGCTGGTGTTCGCGTAGATATGATTTTATGATAGAGTCTTAGACAATAGTATATCCTACGATTATTCATGTTTAACCACCCTAAATCTGACAATTTGTGAGTTACTCTATCGTACGTACGAATACCAAATATATACTTGATACAAGAATTTTGTACTCTTTGTAGGCGCATCTTGTCTGAAGCGTCGAGACAGGGTCCATAAACTGGAAGACCATAATTGAAGACGGAGAGAACAAGCGAATTGCAAAGTAAGCTCTTGGACTTAGTGTCAAGAAAGGAACGATAAGGATATAAAGTTTTCAATTTGAAGTATGCCACATTAATAGTTCTGGATAGATGTTCCTTATATCGAAATGAGTTGTCCATGATTATGGCTAAGTTTTTTGCCTTAGACACCATCGGTATAATGCGATCATCCAGTTTTAGCACGATATTATTTTTCACATTCTCCACGTCCTTTGGCAATAATCGTTATCCTTCAGCAACAACTAGAACTATTTGAATACTTTTAAAATAGTAATGGCACAGTTGTCAGAATAAAAAGAAATATGGAAACATTGTTAGGTTTTTGAAACCGTTTTAAACTCCGCCAAAATATGTATGTAAAATTTGCATTAAAAATATATAACTCTAGATATATAGTGATAACACTTAGTGCATTTTGTACTTAACAATTTTACGAAGATAGATTTTTAACCAGAGATAAATTTAAATCAATACGAAAATTTTGATGAAGTATACACCATTTATGTTGTTGCTCAGGCATCTAATACATGCTTAAATTCCTATATAAACCATTAATTATCGATGGGATATACAAACCCGTTGTTTCATATTATGGATAGCTCGAATCCAACCGCATTGTGCTACTTGAATTTATTAATAATCAATAACGATACTGCCATTTCTTAGTAGTATTATTACATTCTACCTTCATTACTGTTTTGAGCTGTATACTCCTACATTTATCTAGTTTCGAAACGACCGCTTACCGTATTTCAATTTTGCTGTAGATTTATTTCTCTTTTCTATAACTTTGTACCGTCGGCAAATTATTCGTTGAAGTTAAAATTAAACTACAATCAAATGCAAATAAAAAACAAGGTAACATTAAAAAAAGTTCTTGTCACTTTTCTATCTATGTGTAGGTAACAGAGAGCGCGGTTTGATAGAGCAACACAACGTAACACACGTAAATTCATTACTAATAATTGAAATAAAATTAATTCCCAACTTCGCTTAAATATAGAATATATTTTTCTGTATGGCCATTTCATTACTCTTCGTAACCTCATCAGCAGAGGACTTCTGTTGATGAGGTAATGAACTTCGCTACCTCCTTATCATATATAAATTTATTAGTACGGTCGATACTTTTACCCTCATTAAATTTATTAGTATATGGTATGGATAATAACAAACATAATGTAAATTGCATATAAACTAGGAATTTATCGGTGCGTTCAGCCTTTAAAAACGGTAGCCGCGGAAACGATTTATAATACTCAACGAGTAATGTAAGTTTACCAAATTTAAATCGTCCAAATAATAATCTCTTCTAAGAAATATTTAAAAACTTGCCAGAAAAAAATTATTATTATTTTTGGGAATCATTAATAATAGTTTAGTACAATATAATAAGATACTTTTTTCTTTACTGCTTGTTTTCGACTTGCGAGAACAATATTTATTGCATTCGACAATTCACTATCAATTACAGACATCAATTACGATATAGGCACTATACTCTAAAACTCTTTAACCTCTTTAAATAAATGGTGTAAGTATGTATTCTTTACAGGTATTAAATTACAATAAATAAAGTAGAAAGATAACTACGTAATTCTTTATACCAGTATTTAAGTCCTTCCTTTGAAGAGAAACAATAGTGAAATTGTTACGCTTCCATGAGTTGCTAAGTATTATGTGAAACTGAAACAAATCTACATAACTTTAATAGAATGGTGCGGATGTTGCTTCAACAAATGACTAATACTGTAATCTCAATTTCGTTACGCCAAACATAGATCTTTGGTTAATGCCTTCAAGATTATGAATGCGCTGTCCAAATATTAATTTCGAAATATAACCAAACGACATTCCATTGTGTTGAAGAATGCAATACGGATCACTTGATGAACGCAATTATTCTCTTAGCATCTAAATAATATTATTTATAGAATAACCTTAACACACTTGCTCTTGACACATTCATTCGAAACATTCCAGAACCAACTTACAACTAGAATCTCCAGGCAATAAAGTGCGTATTATAATCTTGACCTGTAAATGTCAATGTCATTTTCTTGAAATCGACAATTGAATTAGGACAGACAGCGATTCAATTAAATACCTTGAGTTGACGTAGAAACGTTCGGGTTATATAATTTGCGTTAAGTAAAAGTTTCTGTTTTTTTCAATTGCGACAGAAAATACCTATTCATTTAGTATGTTTTTTTATATGATTAAGTTTAGCAACAATATAACAAAAATGTATTTCATTTAGCATTGTAATTCTTTGAGAAGATATAAGTAATGCATTTTAACCAATAATTAGTAATATATTATTGTAAGTATAGTATTGTTTCACATTTTGACTTATGGTTTACTGCCGTACATGTTTCAATGGTAGTGAGGAACTAGGTAGGAACTATTACCTCATACGGTAGTGGTAGTTTTCATAAAGCTATACAACATCAATTTTTCAGAAGTGTATAAGTAGAACTTCAATAAATCAATTTTTGAATCAAATTGGTTGAATTTTTTCTGTTAAGTGAAATTAACAATTGTCTATTTTTCCTTGATTACTCAAACTTCTATCTTCCAATGACTTAGTAGGTGAGAAAATATGGTAATAGCTTCGATAAGTCAATGTTTCTAGAAACCACTTCAATCTTGTTTTTTTTTAACCATTTCTATCGCTCATTTTGTTACATAACTATAACACAGTACAGTTTAATTAAAGAAAAAAAAATGCTGCAAATGGCATAACCATTATTATTCAAATCAAAGTTAAACAACAACTTTGACAAATGTGAATATCTTTTGTCTACCTATCCTGCTAGTTTGCGGTAGCTTTTTTATGCATAACAAGAGTCTGTAAATTAGAATTATAGATTTAAAGGACAAAGGCTGTGCAAAATGGAATCATGATACTTTACTATTTATTGGAAGGTTATCAAACAGAGAGCGTATTTAACGCTGATGAGAACATTTTTAAAATCTTTACAAAATTTTTGCAAACAAGGTGTATTCTGGAAAAAGTTACATTGCTGGTTTGTGCAATACTGGTTGGGTCGAAAAAATTACGCTCGAAAAGCAATTCAGCTCGTTACTGCAAAGGAAATGTTACGTTTCGACTATAAACCAATTTCAAAATCGCAAAAGTCATTTTTTTTTTGAATAATTGCTATTAATCATAGACAAATTGTTTGGTAACACCAGAAGAAAATCTACTACTTTTTTTAAGAACTACCTGACCCATTCTACAACGATCATACAAATATTTATCAAATTTGCTGATTTTCTCGAATATAATATCAAATTGCAACTTCTTGGTAAAAGTGCCATACATAATAAGAAATTATATTATTTACAAAATTTTTGCAAAAAACAATCAAATCCATTTGTCCATTTTTTTAAATAAATTACAATTTCTTTGATATTCCTAAATGAACGGTGAATGAGGAACAATCCAACTTCTAATGAAACATAAAAGCTGGTCAAAACTATACAAACTGTCAATCTCCATGTAGATTTTAACATGAAGATTTTATTACCTTATTTCTTGCAAATGTAGAATTTATCAAGCTGTAGATCTGAATCTATACAGCTAGACAACAGATATAACAACAAAAGTAATATAATAAAGAAAGCTTTATAGCTACGTCAACTACGTTAGTTAGTAGTTTGTAGAACCTTAATATACATATACATAATTTAGCTAGTGCGAAACAGAAACTATTCGCGTATATGGCCGATAGTATAACATAATGTAATATACTGCAGCGGGTTTGTGTGCAGTTTTAATGTATTCAATTAAATTATAAAGAATTTATACAATGTTGGAAATACTGGATAAGTAATAATTTACATTTAATTTACGTCTAGACTCACAAGTATAAGGTATTTATAACAAAATTATAAATTATAAAAAGGGAAATAAATTATATTTAATCTTTCGAAAAATATCTTTCATAACGTAAGGTTATAAAGATCTACTGGTGTTTACAATGCGATATTCGATGCGTAAATGAAAATGGTTAAAATATAACTGCAAAAACTAAAATTTACGCCAGAGTTAACTTAATCATTAGGCTAGTTAGTCTAAAATGTATAAGATAATAATATTTTCCAAAATTCGATATAACTGTTTCAACAAATAATGTGTATTATTTAAAGCGAATTTCATTACTATAACAGAAGAGCACGATCCAAGCAGCGGAAATGAAATACTTAAGAAAAGTGAAAGGAGTAACAAGAAAAGATAGAATAACAAACACTCAAATAAGAGAAGAAAGAACATACAATCCATTAATGAGTACATGCAAACAAAACAAATGAGCTGGTGGGGACATATACAAAGAATGCCAAATGCAGACCAGTTGAACAAATATACTAGGCAAGAACACATAACAAAAAGGAAAAGAGGAAGACCAAAAAAGCCTGGAATGATGAGGTAACGAAAATAATACAATCCAAAAATGAATCATGCAATGGAGCGAGAATACTAGCAAAGAAAATACTATAATAATAATAAAATGGAAGAAATTTATATACGAAGAGTGAGAAACTATCGACGACCCCACACCCAATAGTGGAAGCGTTTACGATTGTACATACTTTTAATTACTATAAAGAAGTTTATCAAAATAGTACCTTTACAGTCTTAATTTGGTAATTGAAAAATTCGTATTCATAATTTGAAAAAGAAGACATATATCATTAAAGGTATAATACAACTACAAAGCTTTGAATCAATACACAAGCGTTAATGATACAAAATCGGAACAAGTAGAGGCATTAGACAGAGTCGGGAATTCGATAAAAAACAGCGGTGTCAGTGGTGATACAATCTTCAATATCATGTTCAGTTAGTACGAGATTTGTTGTATACATACATATATGGACATAAATGTACTTGCGTTGCTAACACCCATTTTACAGTTATACAAAGTTGGCTAATACAAATTTGTGATGGTGCATTTAAGGAATCATTAAATTGTTTCCCCGATTGTTTAAAACATGCAAATATGACAGCACTAGATGTAGAGTGGTCGGTTTTATTAAAAAAGTTGATTCTATACGATGTAGTGGTTTGATTAAAAGTACTGTAGAAACGTATGGAAAACAAACGTCATCCACCTTGTGATTTGTCAGAAGATTCGTGATACGGTAAGTATCTTACAATGCTAAGAAAAACGATAATATCGCTTCCGAGTCCAGTGTTGTCCAAATTTTTATTGCCAATTTTAGACAAAGTACGATTACAAAGAGAAAACAGCTGCACATGTGACATGCATGAAGGCATGGTTTTGGCTTAGGAGGAATAGGTCATATACCTATGTATGTTTGTACTGTATGCAACATAAACGTAAACTATACACCTATGGAAAAATGTATGGAGCACTCTAAACATTGCTCACGATGTTATACAGAAAAATTAAAAGCGAACAGCAGTATATACATATGTACATATAACTTTATTAACAATGTTAAAGATATTCTTTAATATTTTATGGCACCTCATCGTGCTTCGGTCACTGAAGAAACTTTTTTAGGCATAGTGTCCATAAGCTTCTTACACAAGCTGACGGAAATTTTTCTCCATTCTTCACAAATCATCCCCTTTAGTTCTCTTTTTGGTTCACATTTGTAAACGGATACTTTCTGCTTTAGAATTGCCCAGAAATTTTCTATCGGAGATAAGTTTGGAGACTGAGAGTTTGAGAAATATGTTAGAACACTGATTTAAATAGATATTGGCGAACGATAGTTAAATGGGTTATTGCACTCTATTGTTAGTAGATGCAAAACTGATACCTCTGAATATTTATAGAGATAGTAACGTGTAAGTTGTTACTATGAGAGAAAAGATATCGTGCGTGATTTTTTTATGCAATACAATATTATATAGTAACAAAGAATATCTAAAACTTGCGAATAAACTCAAGTAGAATAGGGCAGATTGTAGCAAAAGTTCAAGGAATGTAGGTATCTGCTATTGGTGGATTAGTGGAGTCGTAAAAGCCCATAAAGAATGCCCTAAATATTAATATTAGTTGTATGTATATGTACATATATGTATACAGTAAGAGCAACAAAGATTGAAGCATGCTGGTTCTATATTTGTTTCTAATTTTATCAAAACTATCTTCTAATTAGATTTTTACCCATAATGCATTTGAATTTGCTGTCAAGTCGAGTTAGTGATTTTATTTGTTTATATTTTTGACAATGACATTGGGAGGTTATGTTGATTATTCCTACGTCCTGCATAGTTCGTTTGACCATATCAGTTATCTTGGAACGCTTCAATTCTTTATGTACATTTTGTTCTGCTATATTTTAAAATCATGTTTGTAATTTTACATTTGCTGCAACCCAGTTTCTGAAATAATTGCTTAAAGTCTGCAGAGGCATTCATTTTCTAGGAATCTAGCTATTTCTAACAATCAGCAGCTGTCACTTTTTTTACAAAACTTAAGTAATTCAAGAAGAATTAGTTTTAGAAGTAATGCACGAAGTTTTCTTAGATTAGTCTCAACGACACAAATCAATAAAAACAAAAAGGTTTTTTAGGTTATTTTATTTAAAATACCGAAGTTGGTATGTATTTCCAATAAAAGTACATATGTATGTAGATATCCAAAATTTTCATTTTTCTTTTCTAATGATTAAGAACACTAGTACTCGATTTGGTTTTCAATTGAATTACATTTTAAGATATCATTTCTAGTATGTCGTAGCATTTTTTGTAGTGATTTGAAAACATTTTTGCGAGAAAATACTACATTCTTTCTCTACCTAGGCAGGGGCCAAGTGAAAACGACCAATAAGGCGCGTCATACATCGCATCACTTACAAGGGTTGCTGGCAATCGCCCCAGGCTATACGACGCAGAGGAAATGTCCTTCCTAGAAGGTTACGCCAGTTATTTTTTGTACATTTGCAAGCTTTGCCCTTTTTTACCTTTTCAAGGTTCAGTTCTTTGTATGTCTTGAACATAAAATTTCTTGCGTTTCGAACTATTGTATACTGGACATAAATGGTTAAGGTTGGCGTTTTCTATATCCAATTTGACTAGTTGCACTAGAAGTGGTTTCATGATTTGCTACCACCCAGTTGTCGCTTGAGTTTTACAGTAGTCTCTCAATAAATGAATTAAAATAGTAGGAATGCATCTGTTGAGCATTAGATTTTGCAAAATATTATGTCAGGACACGGCAGAAGCTCTCTTCGTAATCTCGAATTCCAGAAGTAAAGCAACTGCTATCCAGTAGTAAGTACTAAAACTTAGGTGGAGTGTGATGTGCACAGCGAGCTGGTCCTCAATTTAGAATTATATTGTAGTAAGTACTAAGTACTTATAAAATTCGTGTGAGATAAAATGCACATAGCTTAAGTTTTGAATATGATTTGCATTGTTTGAACTACAAACAGATAAGTTCTGGCAAAAAATCGGTACAGACTGAAAAACGAGTGATCACAGCTAGCAGCACAAACTATCTTGTGCATTCACTATTCACTACTACTTATCTATGAATAATGCTGGGTATTCGCAAAAAACTACACAATAATAATAATATTTATTGCCCCACGGGCAAAAGCCTAATAACAGGACAAAAAAGAAACTAACATACATGTGCACATGGTGAAAACACATTAATCTAAATTAATACCAAGGTTAATAAATATTAATACATACATCCATGGAATAAGGAGAAAATGATAATAAGGAATAATGACAGAATTAAATGACTAATTGCAAAATACCAAAGGATTATCAAGCAAAAGATTATGTTTAGAAGGATCTATTAATTGAAAATAAATGATCCAGCTCCTGATTACACAGCTGAGGAAGACTGTATACTGGCAGCCGTCTCATTACGTTGGTTCTTGCGAACGGAATCATAAATGTGATGTCATATTTCGCACTCAACCTCGGCACAAGAAACGACATTCGCTTGAGCAAGAATTGGCAATCACTATGATTTCTGAAAAGCTTAATTAAAAATTTCTTGCATATATTGCCTTTCCTGGTGTTTAAAGACTACATACTGTGTATCGACAGGAGTTCGATCTACGAGATGGTCATTTCTGGATAAGCTCCATCCTAATAAGCTACGAATTTCAAAAATCTTTTGTGAATACGATCATGAGGTAGGATGAGACAAGCAAATTCTAATTGGCTCAAAGTCATTCACATAAAACACGAATAGTGGAGATCCAAGATTGCATTTTTGAGGGATGCTGGAAGATAGAGCAAAGTCATCAGAAACATAACCATTATAAGTACCATGTCTTTGACTCAGGTAAGATTGGCTAAGTTTTAGAGAACAAGGAATGAAGCCATATGAGGATAATTTCTCAAGAAGAATTTCATGTTTGATTGAATTGAAGACTTTTGATAAGTCTGTGTAGAATACATAAACTCTCCCTCTTCTGTCGAGAACTTCACCCACAAACTGAGTCATTGATGCCAAACTGTCGAGCGTTCAGAAAGCAATCCATGCTAAATATGTAGTTGAGTACAACAATTTCTCGCAAATTTTGGCAAAGTTACATATAACATATATAGGCCTATAATTGGATAAGCACGTGCGATATTTTATTTTTATAACGAATTTCTAACGAACCATTATATAATCGTCCGTTTGATATCAAAAATTTTAAAATAAAATTAAAATTACGTTTTCATAGACTTTATGTCGCATTTTTACTGTCCTACTGTAAATTGTAACCCTTATGCCATTTCAATGAGTTTGTCTGCTTTACAGTAATGCAAAAAGTAGTAATTATAGTTAAGATTCTATTCATAACACAAAATTATGTTATTTTACTGTACCTATAACTTCCCTTAAAGTAAGTTTTGCAAATTCTATGATCATAAAGATTTGAACAATAAATTTCAATGATGTCGTTTACCTTTCTAAACTACCAAACATTGGTCTAAATACCATCCACCTAAACCAATAGAACAAGAATTAGAAAATTACAAGAAACTAGAGAATACTTTTGCTTAAGTTTATATTTGAACTGGATTTTATTGTGATAAATGGCAATTGACAATTTCTACGGCATAGTAGTTAGCTATACCATTTTAATCTAGGGTAGTTAGTTAAATGCATCACGTTGTCTATTCATAAAAAGTCAATCAGATTGGCTGTCATACAAACATAAAGGTAACAATATATACAGTTTCATTCGACACCACCTTCATAATGGTGGGAAATAATGATACTGTCCTGGATCGATATATGAAACTATCAATAGAAAAAGGACGAATAATAGCGGATAACAGGAGCCTATACATTGGTGCGCAAGATAATTCCCATAAGATAGTAATCCCTATTAAAACGACCGACCAACCTACATTATTGAATATCCCATTATTTGTGGTATGATGATACTGCCGATAAATAATTAATTTCCAAGAAAAATCAATCCCGTCCATAAAATTACCTCGTCAAATATTTATGATTCACGCAAGGTTGAAGCAATAAGGTATTTAAAGATACGCAGTCGATATTTTCGTAATCCCAACAGGTTGTTTTGTTTTGCTTTCTTAATCGATAAGTTTGCATCGTACGCTTGTACGGAACAATACTTACTTGCACAAGAGGTGTACGGGAATATGGAACAGCTGCTATCGTCGTTAAACCTACGTTCTCCTCTCTGGTAATAGGGACTTCGTCTGTGTAGATGAGCGCGGTGATTGGATGAAGAGAACCGAAGAAGAAAAAGAACACAACGAAAACAAAGGCCGCTGGTGTTTAAAAATAAAACTGGCTTTGGAAAATACAGCTATATAAATCAAGCGCACTGTGCGGTCACAGAAAACTAGTTAGCTGCATGCAGGTAAACACAAGGTAGCATTAAGCTCCATCTACATGGGGTCACAAACTTAAACACACTGTATATTTACAACTATATGGATCTATATATATATATATATATATCTTATATATATAATATATAAACATACACACAAATAGCACAAGAGTAATCCACAGCAAACAAAGTAGAACGGTTTCTTGTAGTATCACAGTGAGAACGCACAAACTTTTATTTAATTGGGTACATACGTCTTATGCCTTGGTCCATCATCTTGAACCGGTGTTGCTATTACTGTTTGTTCACGAGATGGTCACATTGCGAAAGCGTAATACATATTTAAAACTTCGTTAAAATTAAAAGAAACTAAAACGAAAAACCTGTCGCTAAAGTGGCTACTAAAATCTTAGCTTAGTAAGGATTGGCCTCGGTTCAGCTTGTTCTGCGACGTATGTATAAATCGCGAGTCCGGTCATGATGCCTGATTGATGGTTCATTTCCAGCACGTTGGGAGCGAAAATTGATCTGCGGTGCGTGGAAGCGTGGCGAGATAAATAAATAAACAAAACATAAACGTCCCGAGGGAACGCAATTCAAAACCGTACACCCTTTTAACTGCAATCGCTGCTATACAACACCAACGTAGGTTACGTTGTAAACGTGAACAGCACAGGTCTAAGCGGCGGTCGGCGATCGCGATGCTGTGCATCGAAGCATGCGCTGGAAAAGTAGAAATGTGTTTCTATACAGGCCTACTGCCATCCGCCGTGTCCGCGTGTTGTTCACTCTCTTCCTTCCTCCCCGAAGAAGACGACGAGGTCGTGACGGTACGGTACGACAATAAAAGAAGATAGAATAGCTAAAGAACTCTCCTCTTCCTTCACCTTCTTTGCGCTGTAGTACATGAAGCTCGTGCTCTAACGACAACGACGCCTCCTTCCATAAAAGAAACCAAGCGAACATTTACAAGACTAACAAACGAGGAAGAAAAAAAACTAGAAATGTACTTCTAATCAAACGAGGTTTGCATTTTAATGACGATGACAGTTGCACTGCATAAAGGCAGTAAGTATTGGAGTGCTAAACTTCTTTTTTGTTTTTAACAGTGAAAATATCTACAAACAAAATTACTTTCATGTTAGATACATGTTGTATAATTATACTGAAAAGAGATAGGATTTTAAAATGCAGCAACATACATATTAGCACCAATATTGGTAGAGATTATAACCAATTATGTTGTCACATATTTTCATTTAAATGTCGATTTATATGTATATTTCCTGAGCTTTTTGTAATAAGACTTATCATGCTGCTACTCCATCTTTTCTATAATTAGAAGCAAAAGTAATGGCAATGATAATGGTGACGTTTTGAACTTTGTAGAAATAACATTCAAAATATATTGAAGAGCTACTTGGAAACTCATTTTCGGTGTTTAAAATGATAATGTAATAGCGGGGCACCACGTCTATAGGGAAATAAGCAGGCGTAACATGGAGGCTGCCTATGACGTATATATACCAACATACATTATGACGACACTTCTAGAGTGCTGTAACCTTCTAAGTTCATCACACGATCTACTGGCGCAAAAGTTAACCACAAGCACTATTTCATTCATAAAACACCAAGCATGACCTCCAGCTTTGACTTGCTTTGGTAATTTTTAATCTTTTAGTAGTTTAAATGAGCCAAATATTACATTAGAATTTATCTCGTAAATACCCGATTGTTCTGCTCTATATTTCGGGCAAAAAATTTTCAACTCATATATGTACATATGTGCTTATCTGTATGCTATGTAAATATGTTTTAACAGTATAATAGGGTGTTTATTCATGTAAAGTGTTACTTTATTTAGTTTTATATCGAATGATTATAAACTTTATAGCAATAGAGAATTGAATTCTTTTGTGCTGAAGTTTGCTGTGATTACCTTGGTATAAGAACTAAGTATGAAACTTTTTACGGCCTAAGTGTCTGGTATGGCGAACAACTCGCTCCAAAGTTTGCACAACTTTATAATGTTTGCAAATATTTCCTAAATTATCACAGATATTAAATAACGATCTTAAGATAATTTGCAATAATATCAAGGATATCATCTGTCTTCGCAAAATGTTAATAACGACACCTTCATTCTTAGTCATTAAAGAAATATGACGAATAAAAAATAAGCTCTTCTAATAAGTCAGACTTTCTAAATCAACTTGTCTATTGGTAAAACCGCATATCACATAGGTCTAGGGATGATATATGTAGTACATATAGGTACTAGAAAACTAATAACAGGAGACCGTACTCTATAGCTCCACTTTTTTAGTTTTGTATTTCTTTTTCCTTGTAGAAATACGTCGCTTTTATCTAGCCAATAGTTACATAATGAATTTAAAAAATGAATAAGGAAAATTATAATAATAGTTATTCAAGTTAAATGAAATTTATTGTTTTATTAGACTTCAAACAGAAGGAGTAATATCAACTACTTTCACCCATGCATCTTTTATTTTATATCTACATATACGTACTACATACATATGTATGTACATATATCACGTCAGATATAATATACAATTTGCATTACAATTTAATATTTCAAATGAGTAGTAGTTAGTAGAAATGTAAAGATTATATGCAAGAGAGAAAGTTGTTTGTCTTTCTTATAATGTAGGTTAGTATAGATTTGTACAATGGTAGTACCTAATAGGTAATAAAATAAAAGTAAATCTGTTACACGCAAGTACTACTTTTAACTTTTCAAGTTGACAACATCTTAATATATTCTTTGATATTGGAGGATAAAACTTTGGAAAGAGTAAATGTTCGTAGTTCCTATCCCAGGTAGTTTATCAATCTGTAAAGTTTTAGCAAAATCGCAACATGTTAGTTACTTAGGTTGGCTTGTGAGTATTATTGCTTTAGTGCCATTAATATCAATGCTGTGCTGATTCAGATAGTATAAAGAACAAAAACATACAACACATATGGAAAGGGGTTTCTACAGACAAAATTCTAGACTTTTGTGTTTTCTCATATTCGAATGTATAAATACCAAATTTTTCAGTCAACGTTCTTTATGTGTTAGTTGTAAATGATGCCTTAATGTCATTATAGTTTACGGCTTAATACCTCCTCAAAAGTGCAAAGGTTAAGATTGTGCAATGTTAACAATAAATTATAAATATGTATAGATGTCAGATGTGACGGATATGGTAAAGCAACTGGGCTTTACAATAATTTAAATTAATATATAAAAGAATAGAATAATTATTTTGCCTTAAGATTTGAGTACATTTTGCTCATACAAAGAAAACGACTTTACTATTGCAAATGCGTTTATACGATATATAAAAAACTTGTACATCTAAGATATCCAGAGCAACAGGTGGCACCGTAGTATGTAGTAGAAAAATCTTACATTTTAAGTAGATAAAAATTGGATTGCTTTTAAGAGTGCTTGATGGAAGTAACTGAATGCATCCATTTGTCCCGCAGATTTGCTTTACAATTCTCTCGGCTTTAATTCCTACATTTGTAAAAAACGACGACATCAGATAGTCTTAACACAGAGTATACATTCCGATGCTCATTGACTTCTAATAGTGAGTGATGATTCATGTAATTGAAGAAAACAATTGAAGAAAAAAACCTAATAACTATATAGGTATGTAGTAAGTTTTTGTAAACGATAGTATTTTCTATCACTTGCTACGTTCAATAACTATGGCGAGCAGGCAGAGGGTCACAGAATCCAATCTACAGTTTTTCAAAAATTAATAAATTTGAAGTAAATATTTAAGCAAATTTTATTCACATACTACATTGTGTTAATTTAAGTTTCTTTTTTAAAACAAATAACGCATTGTTGAGAATTGCTATACTGTGTTTGTATTGCAAAACAAAAGGTATTTAATTCTTCGCTTACAAAATTATTTTTTATTTTGCCAAGTTTTCTTGAGTATTCCGTGTTGAGCAAAAATGTATTACAGATTTTCATGAATATAATATTATGTAATTGTATTGTGATATAATTTCTTATTATGCAAAACACAATATTGATTATAAGTATATAATTGTTAAAAGTATTTTCCCTACGTCGATTAGTGTCACACAAAAATGAAAAATATGAGAATATATTCACTCGCTGCGTTATGCGAATATGGAGTATACAACAGCTGCGTAAACAGTATATTTTAACGATGCGGTGTGTCTCCTAAATGTCAATATCTAACAAATGACATTTGCAAAACACAAACAACGTAATGTATTTGCGTATTTTTGTTCGACAAACATTATTTTTCATCGGGAAACTGTAGGTTTTTGGTAGATGACTAGAAAAGCACTATTAAATAAAAAAATTAAAAAAATATATTTAAAATATATGGGCTCTTAAGCCACATGTCTAGTGTGTAATAGAAATGTATACAATTTAAACTGTATGTTGTAGGGGCTAAAAGCTTCTAAAATCAGGACTAGCTTGCTGCAGGTGTGATTTTTACTATTTGCCCACGAAATTTCATAAGGGCACTAAGTGAAAAAGCTTGTCTCTCTTCTAGTTAAACAGATTAGTATTCAAGTGAAGAAGTGCAAGTGGATGCCACAGTTCAAAAATTAGATTTAGGTCATTGTGATCATGACAATAAGTCTCGAACCCTAGTAACCAATGAGGTTTTAAACGTTTTAGTGCAAAAAGACCAATAAACACAACTAAATGAGGCGGCGTGACTGACAGGTTCTTCAGAGCTTGCCCTAAAACTTTTCAGTTACACAAACTTTGGGATAATTTTGAACGAGTGGAACGTGTGGAGATTATTGCAAAACTTGTCTATTTCCTAGTAATAAAGCCCATCATCTTGTTCACATGTCTTTCTTTATGCCTTGTTAGGTATCTTACACTAACTACTGAATCAAACAGTAGACTACTAGCCACAATGTGCAAGACTTTCTTTATCTCAGCCATGACAATAAAGAGATGCTTTAGCATTAAATTTTGAATCTACATAAAGAAATAGAACAGTATAAAAAGTAAATAAAATGAAATGTATTAAATCTAAAACACTGAGCAAGTAATTACTCTAGTGATGAATACGTTTAATACGCTTCGTAATGATAAAACACTAACTCCTGTTCAAAAGTATAAACAATTTGCAAACGAGGCATCGCTAATTTGTTCCAATATTTTCTTATAGCGTTTGAAGGAAACGAATCTTTTATTGATCAAAACTTTTCAAAGAAGTTGTGAAGCACTGTCAATTGAATACACTATAGTAGTCTTTTTATGTTAACATGTATATATCTTTCATCAGAAATCTAATTATAACTAAGGGAAGGCATTAAGATTACTTGTGCAGTATTTTCTGGCTACTTGAATTTGAAGTGTTCTGGTTTAAATGCCTTAATTTTAAAGATATAAGATACACTGTAGAATTAGATTATATGTAGCAGAAAAATTGCTAGTGAGTCAACAAAAACAATTCGTTTATCTATCCAAAGAAAATAATAAAAAAGAGATTATAGAACCAAATAATTAAAGCGATGTAAGCAAATCATATAAATTTATATATGCAAAGAAAGTACAAAATAGTATGTAGGTACTGTATAAAATGCGAATTGATTTGAAGTTTCTAATTTACAATGTAGTGAAGCTTATATTTCTAAATATATGTATAACTACAGCCCGTTGAACTATGCAAAATCGTTTGAATGCATGATTCTGTTTCTTTTCAGTGCACCCAGCTGGTGAATTAAAATATTGTTGAACACGGCCTGCTAATTTAAGGTTCAAGTATGACGGCAGATGGATATCTGCGCATATGGGCCAAATGCAGCGGCAGTTAAAACAGTGCTTCGATCACAACCTAACTGCAATACCGTGTTTGACTATAAGAGTAAATGCAACTTGTATTAAAGTTTACTGTAGTTTATTTAAGTTAAATTGTAAAATAATAAACTACGAAATGCTTAAACATTTTTCTCTACTCTAAACGGTAAAAGAACTTGTGTGTGATAGCTACCATTGGCCTGCCACAAGTTGTTGTAACTTTAAACGGCAATTTATGATTTCTAAACAGTATTATTATTTTTAAGTGTTAAGTAATTATTAAACTCAGCGATTTGTTCCCTACAAAGTCCGAAAGTACTCTGTAAAGTAATTAGCGTTTTGTTTTAAGCGATTGAAAAGGGAATTTAATTACAAGACTCTACAAACCGTTGTTCTATTAGGGCACATTGTTTCGCATCACACACTCCGAACATGATGCAGAAATTAATCTGGAAACTTCTTCTCGGTTTGGATTTAAGTGCAATAGTTTCTCGTTTTGTATATGCAAATATAAACGACGCATGAAATATGTAAATCGATGTCTACGCGAACAAGTATTCCAAACTTTCTTCTACAACTTACGTTTGATTACTGTTAGATAAGTCTTAAGCGATAGTCTAGTTTGGATACAACGCACAACTACTGTTTATACGGATTCTATATTTTTTAGAATACTAATCAATGAAACAGGCACATACAATTACAGTAGCAAAAGATTCACGTACGGGATCACATCAATTACGAATGGAAAAGTACTTTTTTAGCTATACCAGGTAACTTCCTTGTTCTGTCGCACATACCAAATAGAGATCTTACAATTATCCTCCAGTATGAGTGTATTGAACTCGTATATGTATTTCTATACCGTACGCTATGAATAACTTCTGTTATACAAGAAGTGTTATCAATTTTCAGAATGTCAACGTTTACACTTACAACTCGAGGGCTTGGGAAACAGGAATTAAAAATAATTTGTTTGTCCACGGCAGGATTAGCGGAACAGGAAAAATACTCCGACTTGACAAACATTTTGTATTTGATGTAGACTTTTGGCGCCAGTACTTTATAAACTGAACATGCACACAATATTTTATGCTTGTTTGACTTTAAATGCGACGGCAGATTTTACTATCTATATGTATGTATTATATGAACATAGAACTTCTATTTTAACACATTTGAGACTTCTTGGAATTTATAAGGTATTAAAGTTTGGAAACTTAGATAGGAATGTGCAATCTTCATCTAACAAATCTGAAATTTTTCTTGACGTACATATAATCAATGTTAATTGTTTTAAATTTTAAGTTTAAATTTAAAGAGGCCATTCATTACACTTGCATATATTTTAAATAAAATTTCAGGTTGCCTGTCTTCTATTGGTCACCTCTATACAACGTTTGTGAATTAAAACAGTGATACATTGGGTGAAATAAACATTTTAATATCTGATGTTAATCCAGGTGTACCAGTGGACAGAATTAATTTTGTCTTGCTCAAGTGATTCGATCATTGTGTGAAAATGGGTTGCATTGTCATAAATAAAATCTGCCTATGCTATGCCTATTTTACACTAAATTGAGCTTGCGTTAAACGGATACCCATAAGATTTCACGAAAACATTCTCCCTTTATGTCTTTGGACACACTATTGTACATATGTACTATGCTGGACAGCTTAA